>JAECUM010009634.1:0-38125 GCA_016617855.1 Megalonaias nervosa | reverse complement strand
ACCAGACAGAATTGAGTTACAATAGTCTAGTCTTGAAAGTACTAAGGAACACACAAGTGTTTTAGTGGCATCAACTGAAAGATACTTGCGAATGGAGCCGATACGTCTCAGCTCAAGATATGCAGCCTTGCATATGTTCATGACATGTTGGTGCAATGGGAGAGCACTGTCGAGAGTAACACCTAGGTTTCCTACTGACTGAGTGAATTTATTGTTGGTGTTGCTGATATTTAATGTTTGAGGTAAAGGATGTGAATGAGAAAGTCTTGTGTTGTAATCAGAATGGCTTCAGTTTTATCGTCATTCATCTGCAGCTTGTTACATGTCATCCATGATTTCACATCGAAAATGTACCTCTCTATACCTTGGATAGCAGCAACAACTTTAGTTGGATGGCTAGATGTTTATATTTGGGTGTCATCAGCGTACAATTGATGAGACATTGGATGATGATCTGTGACACTTGAGAGCGGCTGAGTGTATAGAATGAAGAGAAAGGGTCCAAGAACAGACCCCTATGGAACACTGTAACATAGATCAACTGGGCTGGAGTGTATTCCATTTGCGGACACAATTTGTGTCCTATTGACCAAGTAGGACTTGAACCACAGTAAGGCTGTATCGTGAATGCCAAATACATGCTGGAGACGGTGAAGTAATATATCATGATCTATTGTGTCAAATGCTGCAGACAAGTCTAGGAGAGTGAGGACTGTAATCTTTCTGCTATCCAAAGTAGAGAGAAGGTCATTAACTACAGTAGTTGATGTAGTTGAGGTTTTAAATCCAAAGAGGGTTTTAGCTCAGAAAACCCCTTCTCCCTCAAAAACCACCCTCTTATCTCACAAAATGATGAAATTTTGAAACCCAAAGGGGATTCTAGGCCAGAACCATCACCCATTAAATTTTGAGATGAGGTTGGGCAGATGACCCAATGACATTTATTGACAACATGGTTGATGAATGATATTTCTAAAGCTATAAATATTTGTTTAAAATAAAAATAATAGTCCCCAGAGAGGACTGTTTGAAGATGATTATATACATATGATTATGATTATATACATATGATTATGATTATATTCATATGATTATATACATATGATTATGATTATATACATATGATTATATACATATGATTATGATTATATACATATGATTATGATTATATACATATAATTATATACATATGATTATATCTTAATTACGGACAGCACAGTTTTATACAACCCCATGTGATCCCCTAGGTTGCCAAAGGACATCCTAGCAAGATCAGAGGTTATATATAAACTTATCCTAGGACAGCAACACCCCATGTGATCCCCTAGGTTGTCAAAGAACATCCTAGCAGGATCAGAGGTTACATATAAACTTATCCTAGGACGCACGAAACACAGAATCTTAATTACAGTAGCGTATTTACAGCAAGCATATTTACAGCAATTATATTTACAGTAACATATTTACATATATTTACAGTAACATATTTACATATATTTACAGTAACGTATTTACATATATTTACATGGACAGCACATACAAACGGACCTTCTCTACGTACAACAGAAAATTTGCACACTCTCCCCCATAATCAACCCGGGGAGTGTGAAAAAAAACACACCCACCACGTGTTGACATGATGGGAGAGTGTACAAATTTTCTATTGAAACGTAGAAGGGCTGGCAGAATTTTGGAATTAAAATCGCCCCCGCCGGCAGTGTGCCGATCACGAGAATCGAACCACGGACATTGAGTACTAGAATCCAACGCGTTAGCAATCGGCCACAGGACTTCATTATACATATATGTTAAAAAAATTATTATATAGTTACCAAACAGCATTACATTTTCTGATTTTGAAAACACCAAATTTGGCATTACATTTTCTGATTCTGAAAAACGTTATTATAAATAAATCGAGAAATATATGATTTTTGATTCTATGTAAATATGTTTGTACAGGAAAACGAAATCCTAATGTTGGCTGAATACATAGGCTGTTTAAGATCGACCGTTGCCAAGGATACTAATTAATAATGACAACGAGTGGGCTGAATGACTACATAGACGCTGTATATATATATATATATACATTACTGCGAGAAATAATCAATATTCTTATGAATGGGTTTTTACTTAAATGACATAGCATATATACTCGCTTACAAGTCGAGGCTAACTGCAGACAAAAAGATAAAGATCTGCCATAGCATTATGCGCCTGCAGATAAGAGTTTATCTTGTTTGTTTTACTGATTACTACTAGCAAAACTGTGCAGACCAAGATCTGCTGGTGCATTATACGACAGCATATTTGGGTCTGCGCAGTCGGACTCAGCTTATAAGCGAGAATCTACAGTAACTATGCTATCTACTAACATTTATGTAAGAGGAAATTGCTAGTCATTTCGGTAAATACAGAACTGC
Source organism: Megalonaias nervosa (assembly GCA_016617855.1). NCBI lineage: Eukaryota > Metazoa > Mollusca > Bivalvia > Unionida > Unionidae > Megalonaias > Megalonaias nervosa. The sequence goes on along the minus strand of JAECUM010009634.1, from coordinate 35,699 downwards.
CACCAAGAATTTGGGTCTTAAAGTTACTATTAGATTTACAACTCTATACATTTCATTAGCCCAAAAAAAATACGAAACAGTATATGCTATGTTCGATAACTACAAAAGATTTTAAACTTAGCTGGAACAGTATTATCTCCCTTTTAAAAAACAGATATGGTATACAGAGTTATATTTCTTGACCAATGAACAACGTTTCAACGGTCGATATTAAGTACAATGTACTGTCATGATTATACAAATAAAATTTAATTCTACCGGATACTTTTGGACGACATTCAAACAGTTCTTTCACTGCTATCTTACTGAGAAGATACTTACCACCTTTTACAAAAACCTTCGACTTATCTAAGTCTATGTTGATTTTTGTATACTGCTCCTGGCTGATCGGATTATGAAAATTGTTATATTTTAGTGCAACCTCGTCTCGCAAACTTTCGAGATAATTAAAATATTTTCTATCATCTGATCTGATAAGGGAGAGTTTGATTCTGTCAAATTTACTAAAACAAATACCTGAAATTTCATCGTTAAATTCAAATGATAATTGCTGGTTATTAACCATTATTTTTCTGATTTTGCTATTAACTCCATCGACTAATGTTAAATTTTCAAACATTATTTCTGATGTTTAGACAAAATTACTTGCATAATGTCCAAGCGCTAGTGTATTATTTCCGTCTCTGCAATACCTTTTATCATCAAAATTACTTAGTCCCCGTTTTATACTTGTATTCGTTTCAAGTTTATGATGATTTATCTGATAACATTTGTTTTGATAAAACTGACGCTATTGTTTAGCGCTGTTTTAAAATCGTCAAAATTCATCTTTTCCACATATCCTCGAGGAATACCATTTGCTTTTTTTGTAAGTTTCTTGTCATCTAATATCACAGCATACATTTCACTCTTTAGTCCAACAAATTCCCTAACTGGCGTAAACATAAATCCATCTTTCATTTTTCCAATAACTTTCTTATTCGAATTATCTTGAAATCCACTACATGCTGGATAATCTGAAAAATCGAACAAATTTTTATTATTGTAAATATCCTGACAGACATCTTCACATTTTATATTATAAACTAGCGAATCTGTGTCAGTAAATAGCAACTCCGAATCTGGCCACTGCTTTTTGGTAAAATTATAGTGAAAATCGTACATCAGCCACTTTGATATATCAAGTACAGCTGCACCAACATAAATCGGTTTATTGAACTTTAAATTTGTCTTTCGTCGTTGTATTGCAACAAGATTTTCATTAAATATTTTCATGCTAACAAAACCATCATCGTTAACTAATTTATTTCTGCGATTTATGTCATTAACAATTTCTATCGAAACTCTTTTTCGAATATTTTCCATCGTCTTACCAAACACCGAGTTATTCATTAACTTCAAAAAGGATTTCTCAAATTCGGTTTTAGCCACAGCACGACGTTTCGTATTTAAGTCAATATAATTTGCCATCCACCTCGACTGATTAAACTTTAGCACGCGATGGACTTTTCTAAGAATTAGTCCAGCATCTACTGCTTGTTTTAAATTTGTGTAATGCATAACGTAATTTCTTTTATTTAACAAATTTGGAACTAACTTATTAACAATCGAATTTTTTGCTGTTGTCGTTGCTCGTTGTTCAGGTGATAATAAACTATAATTAATCATCATAGACTCTGCACAAAACGGGTAGTCGTTATGTAGATCATGTAACGAACTAGGATAATCTAGATCAACTTCAACAAAGTATGAAATATCGGAAAAATCATTATTAATTTTTCTAGGTAAATCTTTTTCAGTTTCTTTAAGAAATTGATCTGGAGTTATTCAATGAAATCCACAGCAGGGCATTGGCTCTGACATCGCATATCCATGCAAATTCACACAATCTAGATAAATAATATGATTAGATGGGAGATTATTATCATAATTTTTCAGATATTTGTTATTAGCTACTGCATATTTTTTTTTGTTATAACTCTAATTCCGCCTCTGATACCTTTTTCAATAAAGTTAAACATATCAACATCTGTTAAGAGATCCAGTTCTATCTTACTTGTTTTTAGGAGAGCGTCCCAAGAAAATCCTGGAGCAGAATAATACCAACAGGGGTCTAGTCCATAATTGCTGTAGCTTACTTGACGAAAACTCTCAAGAACATCTGCTAGTAATAAAACATCTGTTTTCAAATATAAATCGTGATAATCACCAAATGTTTTACAACTAAATTTATTCCAAATATCTTGTGCATATTTCTATTCATCACCTGTCATATTTTCATTTTTGAGTTGCGAGTAAAATTTATCTTTATCAGGAAGAGAAGTTTCATCAAATCTGCTCCAATCTTCGAGATACCCGTACGGAAATATACCTTTGTTTTGTTGTCAAATTGATATAGTTTTCACCAAAGCAACTTTTTAGGTTAGCGAAACTACTGCAACCTTTAACAAATTCATCTAATGATGCTGCCATAAATTGCAGACTGACAATAAAACGTAATTTACCGAGCGTCACCGACATATACTTTTCAAAATTATTTGGAATACATTTTATTACGTTATTTAATTTTAGTTTAGCTTTAATATTTTCATCACCAAAAGCTTCTACAATGATATGACTGTCATAGCCACGAAAGTTATGTAAAACTACGGGAATAAAATCTGGAGCATGAAATTTTAAATTACAACTGTTATGAGCTGCTCCACGATATTGGCCGGTCAAATGACAATGATCTTGCACCTTATCACGGACTCCAACGGAGTCTACCAGCAACTTTTCACAAATATGACAATCAACTGCCTCATCGAAATCGAGTTGTTGTTTAGACGTTATTTTCATCGGAGCTGTTTTAAATAATCTGTTAGAAATTTTATTAACTTCGTCTATTAAATTTTTTAATAGCCATACGGCAGGATTTTCACCTTTATATAACTTTATCGGAGTTGAAAATTTATCGTTAGCGCAACAAACTACTTTATAAGCTACTCCGCAAGGAATATGCTGTTGCATTTTTCTAGTACTTGATTTATTCGGATTATTTTCTGCTCCAACCACAGGAACGAGTAGACACTCGAAATCAGCTTAAATAACAAAAGGAATATTTAGTTCATGATCATAATTTTTAAATTTTAATATTTTTTCTTTTTCGCTAGGCATACTTATTCTTTGAACATTGACACAGTATTTGAGATGCTCCTGCAGTATTCCATCGCCAGAAAAACCGTGCAAACATCTATATCAGAAATATTTGTTATTTTTATTTTTACTATACTGTCTGCCAACTAGGCCGTTAAAGTTTTTTTATCCAACAATAATGTCCCTGATAAAATAATAAATTTATTGTATTTTGTGTAGCATTTTCTGAGATATATCTCGGGTAAACGTTTTCTCGCTCATCTAATCCGAAAACATTCACTGAGATTCTGTTTTGTTTTTCAAACTTTGGTATATGATTTTCTGCTACTGGAAAAGTTATTCCTAAAAAATTTAGTTTGTCTTTGTATGGCAAATACTTTTCAATTCTGCCGGGGTGATCACATTGAGAATGTTTAGCAGAAAGAATAGACAATTGAAAACATTTGTCATCATTGTTTTTGACATTTATACAGCATCTTTTGTATGTTATATTTTGCTGTGTGAAATAAAACTTCTTTTATCATTTCAAATTTCCAACCCAATCCTGATGCAGTAAATTCTTCTAATTTTTTGTTTATTTCTTGATGTATTACATCGGCGACCATGGCAATGTGTGTTCCAGTTAATATTTTTGTCCATTTAGCTGTTAAATATGGTTCCGAAATTTCGCTGTCAAAACTTTTTCTTTCATAAATTGCATCAAGTACATCCTCAAATGCATGTAACTTTGATAAAATCGTATGATATTGTACTATAAGTTTGATACTTTTATGAGCCGCAAGTTCTTGAACTATAACAGGTTCCAAAAGATGAAATAAACTTGTGGAATTAAAATTTGCTAAAATATTTTGATCATCAAGTTTGTAACTATTATCATAACCTGAAAATGCTGAAGCATTTTTTTCTGTTTTGATAATGTTCTTTTTAGCAATATCTCGCAATTTTAACATTTAATATATATATATATAGTAATATTTTATATTTAATTGATTTTTTTTTAATTAGAGATATAAAAATCCTTATAGTATAATGACAGAAATTTTGAGATATCTGAGATTGACTGCAGAAGAGCAAGAATTTTATCATGTACACCCAAAGTACAATTTATATGCAGCAAATATGTTAGGTTCTGTTATTAATATAGAATCTAAAAAAAGCTGTTAGCATATCAACACCAGCTGGTGTATTAATTTCAGTAAAAGGCGATGATACAGAAAGAATTAAAATGTTTAGAAAAGATTTTATTTATGCTTTGTTTTGCGACGATATTCCAGAAGGACAACGAGTTTATCGAGTAAATAGCGCAATTGCTGATGATAATATTGAAAATTAGCATTACAAAATGGATTTCAACTTCATCCAGTATTTGATCTATATGAGACAAATGATAAGGGAAATATTAGACATATAAGAACAAAAAAAGTTGTTGGAAATTTGCAGAACAGTGGATATCTTGATGTTAATGTACGTGGAACAAAAACTAATTTTGTTTATTATCAATCTCATCGTTTTGTGTTTGAAACTTTTAATGGACTATAACCTAATAGTTTAGTTGTTGATCATAAAAATGGTATTAAAACAGATAATCATTTGGAAAATTCAGATTTGGTTACGCCAAAAGAAAACACAAAACGTGGAACTGGTGGTAGTAATAATTTTAAAAATCCGGCTAAACAAATAATTTCAATAAATCTCGAAACTTTTGAAGAAATAAAATTTAAATGAATAACATCTGCGGCAAAATATCATAAAATTCATCCAAATGCAGTAAAATTTGTACCTGATAATGTAATTAAATCAGCAACGTCAATGTTGACATTTGACAGATTTAGTTTTAAATACGATAACTAATGCTATTTTCTAGATCATTTTGAGTAAGACAATTATGACTAAATTCCATAATATCGTCGCGATTAAATCGTAATGTCATCATTTTATTTGTATTAAGTTTTATTTTTTCAGCTACTGTTAATAAAAATTTGTCAGATTCGCCTCATTTTATCATAACATCAACAAAATAAAAACTGTTTCCCAACAAACAATTTCGAATTGCCTCAGCTAATTCTTTGTGATTTAATATATTAACTCTTTGATGATATTTTATTTCTCCGAACATCTTATTATTTATTAATTAGACAAAAGATATATTATAATAATGAACTTAATTGAGAGACTGGCTAAACTATATTCGGGAGATTTTGTTTCAGTTTCAAATTTTACATTAGAAAATATCACTAATGACAGATTTGCTGGTTATACTGAAAATTATATTTTGCATAACTATGATGAAGAAGAAGATGATGTTGTTGTTAGTAAAAAAAAAATTTAAGCAGACCAACAACTGGACGATATGATGTTAAGTACCATATTGCTAAAAAAAATAATAAAATTTAATTTACTATCACAGAGCATCAAATATTTTGGCAATTTAAAAATCCTTTTTTAAACGTAAAAATAACTGGACAAGAAAGAAATATAAAATACGATTTTATTTTTGCTAAAATATTTAATTTAATGCCAGTCGATGATGCAAGAAAATTACATTAATTTCTTTATGTAAACCAGTCAAATGTAAATCCGTACTAATAAAATACGAAGAAATTTATAATAATATTATTCGATCGACTTAGTTGGTACCCAGCTATTAAATTTATCCCCATACCCTCGCCATTTAACTAAACTTTTGTTGCCGCGTTTTTTAATAACTTTTTCAATAACAAATATATCTTGTTCTGTTTTCTGAAGTTCTTGCTCGTAAAAACTGCCAGTTATAGGCTCACCTAATAAATCTTTTAACGAGTATGTAACTGGTATTGTTAAAAGTACCTTATCAACAACAAATACTTCTTCACTCCAGTTATGAGTATATCCTTTTTCAAATTTTTTTTCGTCAAAGAAATTCTAACTTTATCACCAACTTTAAATTTATGTCTGCGGTACATATTTTCGTTTGTTAATATTGGATTTGCAATCGCGTCGTTTGGCGACATTTTTAGGGATCTGTGTTTCGTGTTATTATACTCGTCAACAATTTTTTGTAAATTGTCAATATATTTACTCGTATTTTAAGCTGTCAAATACTTGTGGATTTTTTCGCTGAGCGTGCGATTAAATCTTTCAACGATGACGCTTTTTCCCTCATTTCCTGTAACATATTTTTTAATGTTATTTTCCTCTAAAAACTGTTCAAATTTTTTATTAAAAAATTCTGCTCCATGATCAGCCCAGATTCTATTTGGTTTTCTTTCTGTACTTGTTATTATTTGTTTTAGCGCATCAGTTATCGATGTCCCTGTTTTATCCGAAACGGGTATACTAAACGCGTATTTACTAAAAACATCTACAACATTAAAAAGATATATCTTGTTATCATTAAACTGAGCTAGATTTGAGACATCAACTAAATCTATCGCCCAGATATCATCAACGGCATTTGCGACAACTTTACGTCGCGGAAACTTTTTTTTTAGGTTTATGTAGCTCAGACGCAAGATCATCATATAATTCTTTTTTTTTCCGAGACCTAATTTATATTTTGCTCCAATAAAACCCTGGACCAGCCTTCGGTCAACACGTTCTCGCATATTTACAGGTTTCATATCACGAAGTTCGTCTAACATTACTTTATCGCGGCTGTGTTTATTTTGTTCGTTGTCTGGAAGTTCAATGTCTCTGTAGCAGATATCATGGCGCATTGCTATTGCGTCAACTTGATTGTAAGGCTCTTGTCCTGGCAACGGATTATCGTTTTCGTCAAGTTGTTTATCAAGAGGATTATAAAGTCCAGTATATTTATGGCCTGGCAATGTCCAACCGCCTTTTGGTTTCGGCAATTTTCCAATAAATTTATGTATATCTATACCTGTTCCAATTATTTCTCTGTTGTTGCGTCTCTGACAATATGTAACAATTTTATTTTGCTCGAGGCATAAATTTCTATCACAATCGCACTCGCATGTCATTTATTTATTAATCATCTACTAAAATAATTTCTGGATAACCTGCTCCGGACAACTTTGTTGTTGGTAAAAACATACTTTTTCTTTTTCCACAGATTGCACAAATACTTTTCAGCATTATTCTATTATTTTTTGTTTTTTCTGTTTTTTCATCTTTATTTTCTGTTTTAGTTTTACACTTAAGACAATATGTTGACATTGTATATCAGTGAGTTTAGATAAAAGCTTGCAAAAGTTCAATGCAATCTCATCATTAGCGTGAGAAGGTTGTTTGTCAAATTGCAAAATAAACTTTAAAAAATCTGGATTTTCGGTCATCTGTTTAATGAACATTACGCAATAGTATCCACAAGCTGAAGTTCCAACTGGTTGAATTTGATTAGACGAATAATTTTTTTTTATTTTTTACTCATATATTTTTTTATTGCGTCACTTGGTGGAATTCCGAACGAGTCAAAATAATTGTTATCAAAAACAACTACTCAATGTGTACCAGATCCGTCATTGAAATCTTGTATATTTATAACACACGAACCTGGAGACGCTAGCGTTGGCGATGGAATCGTTATAAGTTCATCTTTAGAATAAACTCCACTGAAATTTTTTACTTTTTTTAGTTTGTCAAGTATATCAAAATTACTTAACGCGGCCGACTTCATCTCTTTGTCCCTGGCAACATTAGTCCTCGTCCTACTCCTAACAGATTTGGCAATAGACTTCCTGCTAATCCTGCTAGTAACGGGGTTATTGGAATAAATCCACCTTTTCTCCTCGGTCATGTCTTTTTTTCCGTCGTTGTCTTTCTTTTTGCTGTTTTTCGTCTGGGCATTATATTTATCTTTAGACAAAAATTTTCTTTATTCCATGACCTTCAACTGCCTTTTTCGTTGCGCCAGATAATGCTCCAGACGCTGCTGCTAATCCTAATGTACCTAACACTGGCAAAATTTTAGGTACTAACGTTCTGACCATTACAGATAGTGCCGGACCGAAGAAACCACCTTGTTTTGACATTGCAGTTATTTGTGCAGCACTTAAATTTTAAACAAAAGGTTTTTTGCGATCATATTTATTTACTTGTTTTTTGGTTAACATTAATTTTGTTAAAGTACCTAAAACACCTGCGTTAGGGTTGAACTTTAATGATACTTGCCTTTTCTTTGCAACAGCAGCTGCTAATTTTTTAACTTGACCATCTGTCAAATATATTTCTTTTACAATATATTTTGTCATCTTATATTAAAGTTACAGATTAAACTTGTACCGACATTTTACCTCCAACAAAATCAATCGTAATAGTTATGTCGCTGATCACTAACGCATATACATATAACTGCGCTGCTGGAACTGCTCCGAGCGTCCATGTAATTTCAATATCAGCAGTTGAAATTACATCTCTTTCATTTTGTTTACTAACATCAGAATAAAATATCGGATAAAGTGTACGAAATTCCTCTACTGATATCTGAGATCCGTCTCCAACGTCCTGATATTTTTGCAATGCGTCCATAAGATACATGTAAGGTCGAGTAATATTTTTATTAGCGTCACCTGCAAAATTACATTCTATCGCATGCTCCGGGTATTGCTTTGAATTTATTCTAGCATATATTCGTTTAACATCAGCATTATCAAATATCGCATTATTTTGTTGTGGTTACCACGTCGCGCTTGTTGCTGAAATACAACAAATATTTGCCGTGGCTTTTGTTCAGTCGACGTCGTTGTGACTCGCCATGTGTAGTCGGTGGTATTTGGAACTGCTGTTTGATATATTTTATGTTGTTGAAAATAAATCTTCTTTGTGCGGTTTTTAAGAATATCATCTAATTCGAGCGATTTTGAAACTGTCGCTGTTATTCGTGGCATTCACAGAGCAAGTTTGTTTATGACAAATTGTACATCAGCCCCGCCTGACCTAAACATGCAGTCGTTTTGTTCTGACCGATCTAAAATAAGTGTATGTTTAACTCCACGAAATACTTTATTGTAATCGCGACAAAATCCAAATATTGTACTTAACGGCAGCATCATTGTAATTTGACATGATTCTGCTGCAAGTGCCTTCCTCTTAGCATGACCTTCATTGTAACGTACATTTTTTACGCTAATTGCGTTATTAATCAAACCTAACATTGCAGTACCGTCAGCAGCTGCTCCTGGTGGTGCTATACCAAGATTATTACAAGCTGCAGTAAGTGAGACTCTTGTATCGTCTGCATTAGCATTTGCATCTGGTGCGGCTATACCAAAATTGTTAGCATTAGCGATAAGAAAATTTCTTACAATTACAGCATTTGCAGCAGCATCAGCTCCAGCAGCTAATGCTACTCTTAAAATAAATTCTACAGATCCTGCTGTACCAATTCCAGTATCTTTAAACCACATCATATTAGTTGCAGTTGATTTTGAGTAATCATCGGAAAACGACATTGTATTTAAGATTGTACTTGCAACTTGTAAGTGACTTGAAATATCTTCGACAGTTTGATTGGCCAGCTGATATCGAGCACTTTTAAATAAACACCAATTGTCATTTATAAGAGCTACTTCTACGTCAGCTGCAATTGCGGCAGGTGGAACAGCTACTGTCATAATCTGGCCACGAACTTCTAACATTGCATTGTGAGGCAGTAGAAATACGTCATCGTCTCGAGTATTAAATGTTCTAACGCCAGCCTTATTAGGTTCGTTAGAATTTTCATCGAGATATTCAACATATTCAAATTCTGTTACCGTGTCGTCTTCGTCATAAATTTCTACTAAATCGAGATAATTTTTAACAGATATTTTTTTTATTTATTAGGTTATATAAAATTATTGCCAATCATGTAGTGATTGGTGTTGTTGCTTTAGATATTAATTTTTGTATAATTTGTTCTCCTCGCGGTGATAAAAGTTTTTTTGTTGTTGTTATCATTGCGCGTTGAGTTTCTTTTGTTGGTGCGATTTCTGAAATAGCTTGTTTTATTGTCGGTTTTTTTATTTTGTCAGCTATTTTTTGTCCAACAGCAGTTCCAGCTGCAGATGCAGTTCCAGTTGCAAAAGCTTTTGATGCGTCAAGTGCAATTGGTGCAACTTTATGAGCTATTCCTGGAGCATTTTCCACAATTTTAGCAAATATATTTCCCAAAAATCCTCCTACTATTTTTCTTCGATAAAAATTTTTTTTGTTTTATTATATCTGAGGTTGTATAATTTTATTACCAAATCTTTTAGAAAATATGTTTACTATTGTTCGCGTAAGTGTAAATAATAAGTAACAATTTCATTGTTAAAATACAGTTGTTGTCCAGACTGATCTGTCAATTGCATATTTACTTCCATTATTTGATTTTCAACGTTTAACGGATAATAAATAACTTGACGTGGACTAATTTGCATAAGAGAACCTGGGGGAACGTCTGGTGAAAAACTGTATATTGTTTGTCCTTTACTACCTAAGGCTGAGTAAGATCCAGATGCGATAGAACAATTTATCAAGATTGTGTTTACATCAGTTATATCAACTGGATATATACCGTCATACGTATCAGGAATATCACGATTAAAAGCAGGATAAAGTTTATACTCAAATCCTATCAGTGACGCGATACTTTTTGGTGATCTAAAATCAATTATCGTAGTACGTTTTAATGTTATTCTAGCGCGTAACGTATTATAATTTGGTGTTAGCTCAAAATCGTCTGCAACTTCATAATTTTTTATAAATTCTTTCATTGATTTTTTTATAAGTTCTTTTATTGTTTTATTTAGATCAATAATATTATAAGCTTCTTGTGGAATTTTGACTGTTATCCAAACAGAAGGTTCACGTACATATAAACCACCAGCAGTAAATGTAAATTCATCGTTGATTCCAGTTTTTACATTAGCCATAGAATTCCAACAAGTGCAGGAAATTAGTCCAATTTCATATTGTTTCTCATGATCTAGTTCTATTGGCGGAATATACTTTACTGAAAAATGTGCGCTATCTTTATCAGATTGGCTAGAGTCTAGTAATAGTGTTGCTGACATTTATTATTATATTTCTATAAAATTAAATCGCGATGTAAAGTTTCTTATTCGTCAGATGTTAATAAATTTTCCGATCTCAAATTATCAAGTATGTCAATAATTTCATTGTCAATTTCAGTACCAACATTTCCAGCTTCTTTTGATGATATCAATAACATTAATCTGCCAATCATTTCAGTAACTGATGAAAATATTCTAACTCCTTTTCCAGTTTTTTCTTCTCTATATTGTTTTACACGACTTTTATCAAATACAAAAAATTTCCTTCTAAAATCCCACCCCTTACCAAAAGGTTTTTTTCTACTGTCTTGTGCTGTTCTTCCAGCTACTATAGCAATAATACCATCTTTTATTCTATCATAAAGTGGAAGCATATTTTCCTCTTCTATGGTTGTGTTTAACTCATTTTTAGCAGTAATACCGTCTCTCATTATTTCATTTAAATTATCATTAAGTTTACTAAATTCAGCATCATCCCATTTATTTATATTATCAAGATCTTTTACTTTTTTTCTCTAAACAATTATCATATTCATCCTTTGTTATCTCATTATTTGCTTGTTTTATATACCATCGTCTTCTATCTTCAACTCCCATAAACTTTACCGTCAACTCGCCAACTCTTTCTTGCTCCTTTTCAATATCCTCTAATTTTGCTGATAAATTGTTTAGAATATCTTTAATCTCCCATGTGGTTAAGCGTGTTAATCTTTGTTGAAGTGCTAGTGGATCATTTATTAGCTGATCTAGTGCAGCTTGTCTTGCAGCAGGATCAGCTATATTTGCTACAAGTGACTCAGCTAATCTTCTTTTTTCTTCTTCAGATCTTTCAATAATTCTTCCAGCAGCTGCTTATTGTTGTTCTTTAACTAATCCGAGTAAACCTTTTTCTTGTAATTTTTTAAGTTCTTCTTCTGATAGTGGTTTAGTTTCAGGTTGTTTTCCAAGTAAAGCCTCAGTAACTGGTTTGAGAATTGTTGCTGCTGTTTCTGCTGCAGCCACTTGGCCATGTCGTGCTTGTTGGATCATCTGCCTAAGTTCAGCTTTAGATTTAACAAGTTTTTTTAGATTTTCTATATGTTTTCTGTACTTTGCTTGTCTTTCCATTAATTATATACTATTTTCTATAAAAATTATTGTAGATATTTTTCAATACAACATCGAAACATTTTACTCGTATCATTTGTTAATTTATCAAACAAAAAAAGTCATATTTATTTGCCGTTGCTTGATGATATAATTCAATCAATTTATCTTTTGTTACATCACCACATTGCTCGTTCGCGATATTTCTAACGTCAACATTGTCAAGTCCTGGAAATAATATAAAACAACCAGTATTTCGCCGAATAAATCTGTCAACATTATAAAAACCCTGAGCGACATAAATAGAATTACATTTTTTATTACGTGATAATGAAAAATATGATCTTATTTTATTCATTTCCTCGTTGTTTAGCGGAATATCATCAAAAACAACTATCTTGTGTTCGGACGAATCAAGTTGATTAACTGGAACAAGTTCTTCTGGTTGTTTGATAATAAAAAATCTTCATCAGCCTCAAAGATCATCACGAAGTTTGTCATTATAATTGTTAAGTAGCTCGTACTTTTCCTGTTGTGGATTAATTATGTAAATATAAACGCGATCGTAGTTAAAATTATCTCCTAGATGTAAATTCATAAACAAGTTTGTTTTCCCAGATCCAGTTCTTCCAACAATAAGATAATGACAATCTGGAAGTTCGTTTTCATGTTTATGTTTCACCAACCGCTCTGTATCAAAGTTTAATATCGACGATTTTGCCATTATTGTTATACAATTTTATGTTATATAAAAAAATTGTCAGACAATAAATAAATAATGAGCTATTATACAAAATTTGGAACATTAGTAGGAGATTCATCAGCTGTAAGTACAACAATAACAGACGGTAAGGTTGATTTGTCCGGTTATCTAAAAAAATCCGGCGACACAATGACGAGAAACCTGTTTATGTCAAATCAACGAGTACTAGATTTAGAAACAGATTATCCGCCAATAAATGTCGTTAATACACAAGCTGTTAGTTATGCACAACATAAATTAGTCGACAATAATAAACTAGATAAATCCGGTGGAACTTTAAGTGGTAACTTAGATATGTCAGGAAAAAAAATTATAAATTTAGAGACCAGGTATCCAGCAGCAAACTTAAATCAAACTCAAGCGTTAAGTTATTTACAGTTGAAGTATGTTGATGATAACAAACTTGATAAAATCGGTGAACAGTTACAGGTAATATCAACATGTCAGGAAATTTTTTTTATAAATTTAGAGATTGTATATCCGCCAGAAAACTTAAATCAAACACAAGCTGTAAGTTATGCACAACTAAAATCTGTTGACGATAATAAGCTTAACAAAGCCGGTGATACAATGACAGGTGACCTGTCCATGTTAAATTAAAAAATAACTGGATTACCTGTAACCTCACCATCTGATAACACTGATGCTATTAGTTATGCTCAATTAAAAGAAGAACTTAACCCATATTTTAAGAAATCCGGTGGACCGATGTCAGGGAATATAAACATGAAAGCCAATAAGATAATGACGAATTACGTTCCAGTTAACCCTAACGATGAAATAAAGCGTATGTTGACAGTCTGTTTAGTAGTGTAAAATGAACCAAAAATAATGTTGGGTATATTCCAATATTATTTAAGTCAGCAGTTGGATTTGAGGTAAGCGCATCATCGTTTTATCCTGAAAATTATCCTTATTACGCTTTCTCTGATAGACACGAGTGGACGACCAACAGAGAAATCGAAAATTTTTTGGATCAAAATCAAATGTCCTACTGCAGTTGCTATTTGGCAATTTCATTTGCGAGGCCGATTAAATCCTAGCGCTGGTCGAATTTATAATTGGCGATTGGAAGGATCAAATGATGATATTAATTGGGCAACACTATATAGCACAACAGACACTTACATTTCAACAACACAATATTTTACGATTCCGACTGAAAACACTGTTAACAAGTACTTGTATTTTCGAGTTTATGTTACTGCTGCTGAACGTCCGTTTCCAATACTGACAGCATTTCAAATATACACACTCGATGATCAAATTTAATCTAATGCTATAAAATAATGTCAGAACCATCAATTATAACCGTTGCGAAAGAATTTTATGATAATATTTTTAACCCTAAAATAGATGTTGGAGCTGTTAATAACATGGCAAAAATGTTACAAGGTTTGAAAAAACTTGGCATCGAATCATTAAACAATTCAACATTGCCAGGAAATTCTGCTAATTTTATTCGCGTTCTGCATATGCGAGGACCACAACTGAAAAAAGCAATAGAAAACTTTGACATTATAAGCAGATACTGTCATCCTGATGATTGTCTAGAAGAACAAAAACAAGTTGAAATTATACTTAAAAAAATATTACTCGAGCTTGATTGGTATAACATAGATTTGATAATAAAATCAGACTTAATAAAAGCACGAGTTTATAGTGGAAGAACATTGGAAGAAAGACGAATAAACGAAAATCATACTCGTCTTGACAAACTTGCGGAAACTAAGAAAATAAGAATAAAAAGAAACAAAAATGTATATGATAGTTTTTCAAAACGACATATTTTTAAACATCTCGGTATGTACTACAATGACAGAGAAACCTTGGTTAAAATCGTTACTATGACGTCAGACGCAGAGTTAATTATTAAAGTGTACGCAAACGCAATTTTGCCAATGATACGTAAAAAAGACCCAGAATTTGATCCGATTATTGTTAACAAGTCTCTAACGATAATCGAAACTTTAGACGATGATGAGCGAGAAAAGTTTTTTGAAGTAGTCGATCAAACAAAGTTGGAAGTAAAGTCTGATTCTTATTATGATATAAATGAAGAAGGCGATATTCCATTACCATCATTACAGTACTCTAGACAATTGTCACTACGAAATTATTACAACGAAATTAAAACAATATTCACAAAACAATATGAAAAATTAATGTTAAAAGTAGCTTCTGCTGTTGGTCTTCTTACAACTTAACTAGATAAGCTTAAAAAATTAATGTTAGCAAATTTCGTAGTCGCATATGCAATTATCAGACAACATCTTGTTCTCAAAAATTTCACGTTAGATCAGTTGAGCTTAGTTTTAGGATATATTGATGAAACAGAAATCGATTACAGTAATTTGGTGAATCAAACAGATTTGTATGCGGTTGAAGTAGGAAATAGTTTTGATTCATACGCTTGGTTAAAGAAACAATATGTACTAACAGATGAACGATATAAGGATACTTCGTCAGATGTTTATGACAAATACAGAATTTGTATAGCTGATCCTAATAATAATAAATTTCGTGAGTTTCTTGATTCAATTGCTGGTGTCAGAACTTTTGTTTTTGTGTAAAAAATTGTATAATGAAAAAACATATCATCGATTTCAATCACATTTCAGAAGAAATTCCAAAACAAGATGTTGACGCGCTAGTACAATATTATAAATTTTATCATAAAAAAACTTTGGTGCGTGAAAAAATGTTACAAATACTATATTAAAATACTTCGAGTAATATCATATTTACCACTGCTAATGACTAGCTCTGGTATAATTTCAAGTGGAGCATCATTATATCCGTTTTTGTTAATGATATCCGGTGTTGGTGTTCTCTTACAACAGCGTGTAAAAAAAATTGAACCTCGACTTGCAACTAAAAAAAACGCTTGTAAAACAGCAAGTATCACCTATAAAAAATTACATGATCAGATACGATCTTATTTACGTGGTATAAAATATGATATGGACGATTTAATACGTGAGTTTCGTATTATTGACAGTATGTTAACAGATATTCTGCCAATGAGAGTCAGCAGATATGAAAAAGATTATCATAAAATATGGGTTACAATAGTAGTAGATGTTTAATTTTGTATAGCTTTAGAAATATCATTCATCAACCATATTGTCAGTAAATGTCATTGGGTCATCTGTCCTACCTTATCTCAAAATTTAGAGGGTGAGCTGGTCTAGAATCCCCTTTGGGTTTCAAATTATCATCATTTTCTGAGATAAAAATTTGTTGGAGGGTGGTTTTTTGAGGGAGAGGGGGTCTCTGAGGTGGTGAAAAAATGTCATAATATATTTATTCTTAAGGGGGTGGGGGTTTTCTGAGCTAAAACCCTCTTTTGGAATAAAAACCTCATATATGATTACTACTCCTCTTTATGTAAATCAGATTTATCGGTATGTATTATTGATGGTGTTATGTTTTAAATATAATACACTGTCAAATTTTTACCACAGACATTTACTGTACAACATTAACAGTGCACAAACAACACATTATGAAAACTGTTAGTCATAGTTATAACAGACGGACTATTTAATAGAATAGCTAAACGGCTTTTACCTACCAATAATAAATAATAATTCAATTTATGTGGTCTTTAAAGTAATAAAAGTTTCTAAAGTAATATACCACTTTGAAGTGATAAAAGTCTGTCAAGTAATCTACCACTTTAAAGTAATAAAAGTCTGTCAAGTAATATACGACTTTAAAGTAATAAAAGTGATCTATATGGTAATTATAGCACATGCCAAATTTTAAAAAAGCACAAAGAGATATTTATTTTGTTAATCCAGGCACATGATAATCAATCAGCCCCATCTATGTTCATCTGAATACCATAATCAATCTATAAGGAAAGCGAACCTATAGGTTTTTAGTGACGTCATATCATAGTTTGGCAGATATGGTATACTGTATATATACAATATGATAGTGTGGCCCAAGGGAATTTGACTGTATATACATGTTAGTGACAAGTGGATTAACCGCAACCTTATCTCCAGCTAGGTCACTGCCTAGTAATAAATGAATACCATCTGTGAGTTGAAAGAACTTACACACGAGTTGGAGAGGTACAACTAGAACATTATTGGTCTCTGCGAAGTGCGCTGGAAAAACTTTGGCGAAATAACAACAGATGAAGGGCATACGCTCTACTTCAGCGGAAGAGGGGACAAACACAATCATGGTGTTGGATTTCTTGTCCACAAGGGCATTATGAACAGCATTATGGGTTGCTGCCTAGTCTCAAGCAGGCTCATTACCATCCGCCTGAGTGCGACTCCCTTCAACATCACGATCATACAAGCCTATGCACCCACATCTGACCATGATGACAACGAACTGGAGAATTTTTATAACCAACTGCAAGATGTTATTGACAACTCACCCAAGAAGGACATCCTGTTTGTACAAGGAGACTGGAATGCAAAGGTGGGAGTTGATTCACAGACAAACTGGCAAAGCACCTATGGACCCTTCTGCAATGCAGAAACAAATGAAAGAGGACTAAGGCTCTTGGAGTTTGCTGCCTACAACAATCTTGTGCAAACCAAAACATTCGGCCCTCACAAAGCATCTAGAAGATGGACCTGGCACAGTCCAGATGGACAACATCACAACCAGACTGACTACATCTTGGTGAAAAAAAAAACTCTGCACAGGGCTGAATATCGCCAGAACACGAAGTTTTCCAGGAGCAGATATTGGAAGTGACCATGATTTATTAATGACAACGTCTCGCCTCCACCTGAAAATGATCAAAAAGCCTAACCAACCACGAATCAGATTTGACTTTGAAAAATTTAAAGATCCAAAAGACACAGAAGCCTTCCAAGCAATGATAGGTGGTAAATTTGCACCCTTGATAACGCTGGACAGCCAAGACACCGACCTAGAGTCCTTTACAACCACATTCAACACAGCTGTGACTAGCACAGCTAGAGAGATCATTGGCAAATATCGTCAAACAAAGAAACCTTGGGTCACGACAGATGTCCTTGACCTATGCGACAAAAGAAGAGAACTGAAAAAGGGAAAAAGAGATAATGAAGGAACTAGAAAATACAGAGAGATAAACACTATGATCAGAAAAAGCATGAAAAAGGCAAAGGAATCCTGGATAGAAAGACAATGCTACAAAATCGAAGACAGTCTGAGTAGAAATGACGGCAAAATAGCATATCAGCTGGTGAAAGAACTCCCAACCCATAAACAAGGGAAAACTACCACAATCCAAGACAAATCAGGAAAATGCCTAACAGAAGATCAAGAGATCCTCAAGCTATGGACAGAATACTGCTCAGAATTGTACAATCACAAGACCCAAGGAGATCCAGCAGTACTAAGTTGCCCTCAGGCAGAAGAAATTGATGACAACCCCCTTCTTCATGAAGAAGCAGAAAAATTGCAGTTAGGTCACTAAAGAAAGGAAAGTCAACAAGCATTGACAACATACCAGCAGAGCTCATTCAAGCAGGAGGAGAAGAGATAGTCCCAGTCCTAACAACAATCTGCAACAAGATATGGCAGACAAGAAAATGGTCCACCACATGGACTCAATCCTTGGTCATCGTGCTCCCCAAGAAAGGAAACATACAGTTGTGCCAAAACTACAGAACCATCAGTTTGATCAGTCACAAGAGCAAAGTCATGCTGAAGATAATTCTCAACAGACTAAAGCCTCAAGAAGAGAAAATTATTGCTGAAGTGCAGGCAGGCTTCCGAGCAGAACGAAGCACCACAGAACAAATCTTCAATCTCAGGCTCCTTTGCGAGAAATACCTTCAGCTCCAGCAGAATCTATATCACGCCATTATAGATTTCAAAAAGGCCTTTGATAGGGTATGGCATGCAGCCTTATGGGCAACTATGAGGAAGTACAACATCAGCTCAAACCTGGTGCAGGTTGTTGAGCACCTCTATGACAAAGCCATCAGTGCTGTCCTCATCAATGGCAGCAGAGGAGATTGGTTTCGAACAACAGTTGGAGTCAGACAGGGATGTATACCGTCACCTACACTCTTCAACATTTTCCTGGAAAGGCTCATGGAGGATGCCTTGCATGACCACAAGGGCACTGTCAGCATTGTTGAAAGAACAATCACAAACCATCACTTCGCAGATGATATGGATGGTTTAGCAGGAGATGAAGAAGAACCGACTTGGTTGAACGCCTCGACACAACCTCACAGCATACGGTATGGAGATTAGCACCGAAAAAAACAAACTTATGACAAACAACACCAGTGGCATCAGTGCAGAAATAAAGGTCAATGGACAGAAGCTGGAAAGTGTCACAAACTTTAAGTACTTGGGATCAATTATCACAGACGAGGGCTCCAAACCAGAACTACTTTGCAGGATTGCCCGGACAACAGCAACAATAACAAGGTTGAGACCAATATGGAAAGATACCAACATTGCTTTTGGTTCCAAAATAAGGCTGATGCACTCGATTGTCATATCTATCTTTCTGTATGCTTGTGAAACATGGATGCTCACATCAGATCTACAAAGAAGGATTCAAACCTTCAAAATGAGATGCTACCACAAAATCTTGGGCATCCCATACATTTACCATGTAACCAACGAAGAAGTCCACAACAGGATCCAACGAGCCATTGGATCCTATGAAGACCTCTTGACCACTGTAAAAAGGTGCAAACTGAAGTGGTATGGTCATGTCTCAAGACCATCTGGACTGGCAAAAACAATCTTGCAAGGCACAGTGCGAGGGTGCAGAAGAAGAGGCTGACAGAAAAAGAGGTGGGAAGACAACATTAAGGAGTGGATAGGCATGGGATTTGGAGTTTCCCAAAGGGCAGTAGAGAACAGGGAAAGATAGAGAGAATCGATTTTAAAGTCATCTGTGGTGCCCCAACGACCTCTTGGGTTAAGGGATTGATGATGATGATGATGATGATGATGATGATCTGTGAGTAAAGAAGTCATGGCTCTGAGAGTCAGATATCCTGTGACTAAGTCTGATGGCAAAGAAACACAATGGAGAGGAATATTAACTCCTAGAATAAAAACACTTCCAGTAGAAGAAGACTTCTCAGACAAAAGCAAAGTACCTGATAATAAAAAAATTCAGAGAAGTTGTCGTTTCGTATTTTAGTAGAGATAGGCTTGGGGGACTCATCAACAAGAAAAACAAATTTTTCCACAAGAATGGTTCATAATTCTCCATAATAAAAATCAGACTGGTTTGTTTTACCCAAGAAATGTATTGCTTTCAATACACAACCATAACCTGGACCACTTAGAAATAAGAGCATTTGAGAGAGTCCCGTCTTTATTCTGCTGGTAGCAAACAGAAATAACGTGCATTTCCTTCTTATAATAAGTGCACATAGGAAGAGATATGGATTTCTGATCAGTTCTATCGGAAACTAAATTCCTAAAAGTTGTGCCAGATTGAGATTTGGAAGTACTTGTATAAGACCGAGATACTTTTTATCCCGAAAAGCTGCTTTGAGGAAGAGTTATTGACAAATGAAACTTTGCGAGTCAAGGAATAGTCATCAGCTGTATTAGCAGCATTGTCTAAATTTTCTACCTTTTTCTCATTAAAGTAGGTCTAGACGACACAGTGGACGCAATTCTTGAACTCTTTAATTATTATGAGTTGTCTGAGGTTATCATAATCTTTATCTACCTTCTAGGCTGTTCACCATCTATCAAATAGTTGTTGTTTTTCGCTTGCAAATATGACCCTAGTTTTGTATAGTCTCTTTCTACAATTCCTAAGCATTTGCTGATATGACTAAGGTACCAGCTCATAACTCTTCAAGATACAATCCTTAACCAAATCATAATCAGGAATTTGTTGTATAGACAATTAATAGATGAGAAACAAAACTTTCCATATCTTAAGACTATCATATAAAACAATACAACATATAAAAATGTTGTTTGCTGAAAATGAAAATAAATTTTAAAACAGGAAGAAAATAACACAAAAAAAATACTTGAACATCTGAAAATAATACTAACTTCTATACAAACTGAAAGTTGTTATATAAAAAAGAAAATGGCAACAATACAGTGAACAAACACAAAAAGATGTTTTAAGACATTTATTGATAAAATGGGTAGAAAACTGAAGCAGAGAGAAGAAAGAGAAAATAATGGAGACAGAAAAGAAAAATAAATATTAGTATTTTATGAAAGGAAAATAAAACTTTTATTCTGAGGAAATTATCTTGAGAAAATTGTTTAAAATAAATATAAAGCTAAATATTTAAACTCAATTACCAAATATATAGGGAAAGAACTCATGATTATTAAACAAAACTTTTTGAAGATTAAATAGATAGATTAAATACTAATGAGGAACAAACATTCAATACTAGCTTAGTTATATAACTTGTTGCCACAAGATCTGTTTCTGTCCAACATAGAATCAGGTATATATAAGAAATATTTTTAATTTAATATCTGTCAAGATGAATGAACTGATCAGTTCACAAATAGATTGGGGGGTTGTTTTTAAAAAAAATTTATAAAAAAATCTTACCTTACTTTAGAGGCCTGCCTTTGGAAAAGCACAACATTTGCCGAGGCAAAATTGTACAAAAGCTAATTTCACAGCTGAATACTTGATAATCATATCAAGTATACAACAGCTAAAGGCAGGCTATCCATCAATCAGATTTTCAATATCTTCAATAAATTCAGTTTTGGAATAACATGATTTTCAAGTAAAAACCTATGGAAAAGAAACATCTAAATGCAAGAAATTTATATATATACAAAATAAATACGATATTAGACAGACAAGCATACATGATAACAAACCAATTTATATTGATTGATGAAATTTTAAAAATTATATCTGATGACAACAAGCAATGAATTAAAAATGATGAATTTATTATTTGATATAACTGAGAAAATACTCTATACACCTGACTTTAAGTCTGGTTATATAATGTCTATGACACTTAAATTTATTAATGCGATGTTCATAGTAATTAAACCCAATATTTACCATGATGACCATATATTGTATCATAAAGTTAGTAATGAATTTTAAAATGGGCCAATAACAAAATAACAACTTTATTATAATCCAAGCATTACATGAATTGAAAAACAATTTAAAATTGGCTCATCAGTTTTTGTTTAATTGGTATACTCGTTAACCATTATTGTCTATTAATGAGAGTTTTATACACTGTCTTTTATTCATATAGATTATTATCCTGCTTGACTTATGGCAACTATATGATGGACATATCATTGATGATTACAATCCCTGTATACTTGAAAATGTGTTGGGTAATGAAAATGGTAAGTCAATAATTTTCTCTTAAAATTTTGTATATGCTATGGATATAAATTAAATTGAATAAATTTTAAGTTAAATATGTTTTATTAAACAAGGCCATCTAATTTATGAAAGAGCAATTCTGAAGAATGAGTTTTTAATGCATACTGCAGCGATTTAACTGCTGATAAAGAAAAAATAGTATTTAAATATCATGATGATGCTTTAAATTGAGCAACATGTTTGGGAAAACGTGAAATTCATGCTGCAAAAATAAAGATTTATTTGAACACAAGGAATACAGTAAACTTCATCTTAAGAATGAACAGACAACCAAAATCACATTACATATGACTAACATGATTTGAAACAAGAATTTTTTGAAGATAATAAAATTTAATCTAATATTACTGTAGCCAGAATCACTAATAATTTGCCACATAATAAATAAAATTGTACACTTTGCCACTTACATTCTAATGTGGCAAAATATTAATTTTATTACCCAATATTGCTATTTTTTAATATCAATTATTTACAGACTATTTTTTAATGATTTCTCTTACTTACTATATGATTAATCTATTACTTGTATGGAATTTACGTACTAATAGGGAATGTCTAGGACATGTGAAATCAAATTAGATATTAATGAAACTGCTATATGTGTCAAAATAAGTAAAACCAGGAAAAGTATTCAATACATTCAAATAAATACAGGTATCTTCTACACATGCTTTTACTACTATTATGTGTGTGTGTGTGCATGTGATTTGGATTTTTAACGTTAACTTTAAGAATTTTTCAATCATATCGCTATGATGTCTACAGTATGGCAGTTTATAGTGATGTCTAGCACTGGAGCATTATGCCGCAGACATGTAGCATGATGTCCCACCCAGTCACATTATCCTGAAACCAGGCCGACCAGTCCTAACACTAACCTCTTAATGCTGAGTGCCAAGCGAGGCAGTTGTCAGTACCATTTATATAAGTCTTTGGTATGACTTGATTGGGGTTCAAACCCATGACCTCCCACATCCGAAGCGGACTACTATTATAATAATCTATTTTATAAAATATATATGTATAGTAGTATTTGGAAATATATAAATCAAAATTAGGTATTAATAAAAGTACTATATGTTTGGATAATTGTTATGATTTTCATTTAGTTCTGGCATATTTCATGTAAACATCAAGGATATATCCATTTTGAAAATAATATATAGCAAAAGATGTGCAAACTAGACTATTATTTAGAAATTTTCTGGATTTAAAACCAATTTACTGAGAAAAAATCCTAAAATTTTGAAAATGTACATGAATTACCACAAGATGTCACAAAATTAAGAACATCTACCTTTCATTTAAAGAAACACTTATTTTGTCAATATGGCAGATCTCTTCTTAAAAACAATAAATTTGACAATAAAAACTCTCTCTCTCTCTCTCTCTCTCTCTCTCTCTCTTTATATATATATATGTTTTTCATTAAAAACTATATATATTTATTAAATATGGAAATTTTAATTTTTTAAATTTATATTTGTCATATATAGAAATGTTGGTTTCTTCTCATCTATTATAGATACACAATTATAAAAATGTGCCTTTTTTTAAAGGATACAAAATCCATCTTCCTATCAAGTTTGATCAGAAAATATTTGAAAATGACATTTTATTACATATTCTTGTAATTTCAACTTTTAACCTTCTCCCAGTGACCCCAAGGGGAGAGGGCAAATAATAACATGCCTTCTTGCACATGATTGCCTTAGTTGAAAGCAGCATAACCACTAAGTTTCATTAGGGTGGTAACCCTAGTTAAGGGCAACATTACTAGAGTTTCATTATGACTGTTAGCCTTGTTAAGGGCAACATAACCTCAAAGTTTCATGAATTCCCACCATGCAATTTAGGAAATGTGGTAACACAGAAAAAGATGGTTGGACAGGTAGAAGGTCCATTTCTGGAGGACTTCTTTCTGAACTTTTGCCCCAAACTGCAAGTACACATCCTAGGTTGTTCTTGGATTTTCACAGTAGAAAACGTTCTAATGCCCCCCCCCTCCCCGAGTTAATCTCTGAACAAGAAACATCATGTTGTGCCATCTTCATTTTCTTTACTCCCACTTTGTATGTGTGCATACTTCTCAGTCTGAGAATGATGTTTGTGAACATTCTTTTTCTCATTAGGGTGTTTGATTATCCAGAACGGTATTTCCCAAAGATATTCAAGGATGGATGGTATGTATCACAAATACCCTCAGTGCTTTTAAAAACAAGAGTGCCTTGAAGGGATTTACACTCTACTGTCTGGAAAAAATAATTCCAATAATTCAAGATCATTTCTGCTTGTTAATTGCTTAGGGTTGAAACCATCTCTAATATTCTCCAGTGATAAAAGTTTCAAAATTAGTTGCTGTGGAAGGCATATTGGATTTTAGATTAACATCATTTTCATCTACGACAAACCAGACACCATCTGAAAAGAATTTTTGGTGAAAACTTCATGTTAGTATGACCATCCATTCAGGAACATTAATAGCAAGAAAATTTTCAATATGTTCATTGTGGCAACATTTACTGGCTGTCTGCAGGGTACCATTTTCATTTAGGACTAATCAGACATGATGACAAGTCTATTGGTGAAATTCTGGACGAGTAGCAATAAGAATTTCAAGATGGCCACCATGATGGTCATGCTTTATGTCAGATTTTCATTCATTACCAACTAGACACCATAAGGACACTTCTGGTTAAAACCCCTTGTCAGTATGACTTTCATTAAGAAGTAGCAACAAAATTTTCAAGAAAGCCATTGTCATGGCCATATTGGATGTCTGGGCAGAACCATCTTCTTTAGGAACAACTACATCCTGGGATGAGAATATATGTAAAGTTTCATGGCAATCCTCCAAGTTGTTTAGGAGGAGTAGCAATAACAAACTTGTGCTAAAGGATGGATGGATGACAGATGATTGAAAAGCAGCCATCCCATAAGCTCTTCTGGTCTATGACTAGTACTAATACCGTTATTAGTACAC
Source organism: Megalonaias nervosa (assembly GCA_016617855.1). NCBI lineage: Eukaryota > Metazoa > Mollusca > Bivalvia > Unionida > Unionidae > Megalonaias > Megalonaias nervosa. The sequence continues at coordinate 10,398 of JAECUM010009634.1, read as the reverse complement.
CTACCTTCTTCATCAACTGGGTATTGGGTCGTTTCTCAAATCAATAGAGCAATCAGGTGTGACTTACATCACGGTGCTTTTCCCCCACTTTCACATGTGTTTGTAACAATGTATACATGCTATTACAATCTCCATAGTTTATTTCAGCTAAAAACAAATGCAAATTTTACCAAAATCTCTGTCATCTGAACAATTGAAGTGTAATATGCTGTCATTCTGAATATATCATTTTATTGAAGAAGCATGACTCACACATAGAAAACTTAGTATTGTAATTTTGTTGCTCCATTAACAACTATAGGATCACATTGTAGCCTTGACATTGACCAGTTCAGCTAACAATTTAGCTTAAGGTTTCTAATCAGTTTTACATCTTATATGAACTTTGATGAGCACCATGGATCAAAATACTTTTCTAAGATAAAATGGCTACATTTTTGTTTACATCAGCACTAACAAATTGAGCTGTATGAACAATCAAATAATTGGTGATTTTTAAAATTCAAAATGTGGTATTCAGCAGCATAGCAAAAATTCTGGCCTCCACCCTCAGCAAAATCTTATTCTGGGACTCCCTGCCCCTAAAAATGTTGTTTGACAGTTGATTGACTTGTGTGGGCAGTTGTTACACCAATGGTGATATTAAATTATTAGAAGAATACTCAGATTCATTTACCAAAATGATAAAAACTTAGATTATGAGGCTTATATTTTGTTTCCGTTAGTCAAAATAATAGATGTACATGTATGGTTGAACTAATAATACCAGTAATAAAAAATTCTCCATGAAAAGTACAATACAGGAAAATAGCTTATAAGTATATCCTGTGATCAGTTGACAGTTTAAACTGATTGAACAGCTCTTTTCATACAAACCCCGAGTCATATGAATAGTCTGAACAGAGGAATGGAGTCATTTTAGTTGACACCACTGAAATAGAGAATATGTATATATGTGTGTGTATGTATGCATGTGAATGTACATGTGTGCATGTTTATGTATGTATGTATGTATGTATAGTGTTTAACAGAACATCAGCATGATCTTTAATTTCATTCTGTTGTAATTTGCCATTGCTACAAACCACAAATTTCAACACACAGCAATTAAAGATTTGTCTACAGAAACAATAAAAACCTCTTCCCCTGTCCACAAAACTACAAAAATTGATGACAAAAATAAATTCACAGTAACTCAAACTGTAGGTCATAATGACCTAATTTTCCTCAGGGTGGGTCTTCAAGATGAATGCACCACATCTATTAAGTTTCATACTGTACATGCAACAGTATCAAAGTGGAACTCAGATGCCTGAACCAAACCAAAACCAAAACCAAGAACAAATATATATGTTTGTAAATAAATACAAACAAAACTTGTACATTTTGCAAAAGTATGAGAATTGATACAAGTGAAAATAATGAATTCACATTATACCCACACTGCAGACAAAAAGGATATGTCAAACAAGAGGCTCAATCAGGCATGAAAATGCCCACTTGGCATACAGTGGTCTAAAGGGTATACAGAGAAGTAGCAAAGCTAATAATTTGGCTTGAATGACACCCATGTCAGGATGTGTGTATGTGAATAAAAAAAAAAAAATGTTTCCATCAAGAAAAGTCTTTAATAACATGAAAGCATTCCTGACACATTAAAAATGAAACATATATTTACAAATTCTGAACTCTCAAAGGTATTTTTCACTGATGTTCCAAATTTTTAAAACTTGTTAATTGCTTTCACATTATGCTTAAATTATGAAAACTATGTTCTTTGCTTAGAATATGTCCTGCTTATTCCTTGATTTTTTTCCCACTGTTCATCTAATATTTATTTCACTTGTCATCTGGCAGATCTGGGATAGTTTCCAAGCCCTAAAAAATAAAAAAAATAAAAAATAAATTAATTATTGAAAATATTTTCAACTCAGCACAATGTTTGGATATAAAATGAAATATATTTAAATATATATGTATTAGGTTTATGTACATCATTAAAAATCTGGTTGCATAAACCTGACAAAGTTTTCACATAAAAAAGGCATACAAAATAAAGGCAAAAAAGGCTAAAATCCTTAAAATAAAAGGTCCGTTTATAGAACTGAAACTTCATTCTTTTTAAATGTCATGCTGAGGAATCACTGCAAGAAGCATACCAATGCAACAAGAGACTGTCTCCATTAGTTGCCTCTGATGACATACTGGCAGGTGCTATGGGCCTGGTCTAATTTCCTCAACCAACAGAGTGGGGATGGGGAAGGGGTAAAATTGGAAAATTATATTGAAATTGAAACACAGTATAGTGTAGTGTTGCATAGCACAGCACAGGACAGGACAACACAGCACAGCATTGTACTAGATACATCCCAATTAGTATGTTTAAAAATCAAAGAGTTACTTCCATTTGGCTGCCACTCCAAAGGTCAGTGAGTAAGATAATTAATTTTGAAGAGAAGGGTCTTTGTTTGAAATTTGCCCATGATATAGTTTCTTTTTTCTAAATAAATAAAATTAACTTTTCTTTATTTCATGCAGGTGTTAAAATTAAAATTTTAATGTCAGTTAGATTTAGAAAGATTTTATAAATTTTTTTTGTTATACAAAAATCATCTTGTTCTAAAAGATGGTGGGCAGCAATACAAAAGAAATCTCTTGTCAAAATATATCTTTTTTTAAACAAATGCCATGCACAATATCAAAATCTGAACATAAACATGATACATCTTAGGCCAAGATTTCTTCTGTACTTTGTACTGTAGACTGACCAAAGACAAACCACCTCCGATTACAATTACCCTGATAATAAGTATTTCACTTGTTATTAAATCCTTTTTCTGAAGTTGTACATGTATGTAAGAGAGATCTGCCAATAGACAGGCATTCTGCATTTTTAGAAGAACAACATAAAAGGAAAATACAAGGTGGCAACAACACCATGCATATAGCTAATTATTTTCACAAAAAGAAACTGCAAAGGATCAAATACAAAATTGAGAGTATGAATACAGTAAACTGTGTTGTGGTATAAAAAATATCCCAAGTGGTGGAGAAAAAAAGCTTGGAGATATAAACTGGCAATATTTTTATCAACAACTACTGGCCTGCCCATGTGTAACCTTGGTGATCACAAATACTCAATACAAACTGAATAAAAGTTGCTCCTGTTAGTGTTATCTATTTCATGTTATTACCAAAATAAGGTAAGAAATAGCAAAGAACACATACTGTTCCCTCACTATAAATCCCCTCAATAAACTACTTCCCCTCTTATAAACCATATCAGTATACCACTGCTTTTTTATACTGCCCCTCAGTATACCACTTTCCCTCTTATCAAGCATTTCAACATATGACTGCACTCATAAACAGTTCTATAGTATACCAATTCCCTCTTATATTGCCCCTCAGTATACCACTGCCCTCCTATCCTGCCCCTCAGTACACTGCTTTCTTTCTTTTAAATCATCTCAGAATACTGCCCTCTTATACTGCCCTCAGTATAGAACCTCAACTCTTATAAATCATTTCAGTATACCACTGCCCTCTTATACTGCCACTCAGTATACCACATCCCCCATGATAAATAAGCACCACCACGGCTCCTCTTATAAGCCCCCTAAGTTTATCACTTCCCCTCTTATAAATCATTTCAGTGTATCACTTCTCCTCTTGTACATTCCTTTTGGTATACAACTTCCCTTTTATAAATCATCTCAGTATACCACTGCCCTTATACATCACCTCAGTATACCACTTCCCCTCTTATAATGCAGGCATTATTTTGCTTAATATTAAGTTCTTGACTGTTGAGACCCAATAAACATATTTGATATGATATACTTACATGTATTAATAAACAAACACTTCTTATTTGGTCAAAACTTGCCCAAAAATATTGTTATAAGCACATGTATCGTGATCACTGCATGCCTCATGGGAAGGAAGCAGTTGCTAAAACTTGCCCATAACAGCATTTTGTTTAGAACTTGTCATCATGCATGCCTTGTGTGTATGTGTGTGTGTGTGTGTGTGTGTGTGTGTGTGTGTGTGATTTAGATTTTTAACATAGCTTTAACAATTTTTCAGTCATATCACTACGATGTCTGCAGTGTGACAGTTTATAGTGATGTCCAGCACTGGGGCATCATGCCGCAGACATGTGGCATGATGTCCCACCCAGTCACATTATCCTGACACCAGACCAGCCAGTCCTAACATTAACCTCTTAATGCTGAGTGCCAAGCGAGGCAGCTGTTAGTACCTTTTTTAAAGTCTTTGGTATGACTCGGCCGGGGTTCGAACCTGAGACCTCCTGCATCCGAGGCGGACGCTCTAACCACTACGTCACCGGGGCGGTCATGCCTTGTGTCTCATTACCACTGCTGCACCTTGGTCAAGTTGTCAGGAAGACATTTTATTTACCTGTCCATCTACACTGATGAAGATATGAGAATTTGTACAACTTTGGGGACATTAGCAGTTTTGGGATGGAAGAATGTCCCCTGGGGTTGCTCAACGTGCAATACTGTATTACCACTTAACTTTGCTGGACAAATCAGTCTCAAATATAAATCTTACATGTGTACTCTTAAGTCGATTAAAACTGCAAAAACAACAATGATCCTGATGTGCATAATGTGTCTGTAGATCAGAGTCTATGCTGTTTGTTCTACTGAGTACTCCTAACAAACTGTGCAATTTGCAGCTGGACTCATCTTATAAATACATATGGTAACTCCTCTAGCATGTACATATGTACAGTATATATGATAGGGACATGTCCATGATCTTGTCAGTGTGCACTTATTTACGAGTTTTAATCTCACAAAATGTATGCAAATAATAATTGGTAAAGTACACAGTGCATGTATCAGACTGAATACAGTATAATGCGACTTCACATCATTAAATACCATATTTTTGTGTTTTTATGCCTTAATATTAGACAACCTCACTATATGGCTCCCTCCATAATAATGCAGGCCACTTTCATAAATTCCTTGAATAGCATTAAAAAGAAGCACACACACACACACACACACACACACACACACACACACACACACACACACATATAAAAGTTCTGTAATTGACAAAGTTCTGTAATCATTAATTTTTAATTTCACTTCGTAAAATCCGAAGTATCTTATTTTTATTCTTGAATGGGTAGAAACACTCAAATAATGCAAATTCTGTGGATCATGATCACAAATTTCACTATTTTTTAAACATATTCCCAACCCTCTCACTCCAGATAATAACTCTGCAGCCATAATGCAAAATTTGTCAAATATATGATAGATATTCCTGCATAAATGAAGTTTGGACATAAAATATTTGAAATGACCCTGTTAGTGAAATTTCTGTGCATTGGACATTCAAACCCATCCAGGATCCCAGGGACAAGAACCAATAATAACAACACTCTGATGATTTCCATGCCTAACCATCCCAGGCAACTAGAAATCATTCCTGAGTAAGGGAAATTTCATGTAATTAGCCAAATATTCCCCAAATCTTAACTTTCATGAACATATTTCCCCATCACACTAGAAAGGCTAGTAGGTAAAAATTGGAATTTTCATTCCCTAACAAAGTTCCTCTTTCAGCATCACAATACTGCTGATGCTAAATCATGGGGCTACACATTATATTCAAACTTCTTAAAGCTGATGTTTTTTGTGCAACAATTGACAAATTCAATCATTTTGAGAAGTAGGCATAAACAACCATTCACTTGGGATTATCACATGATCAGGGGCAATGCTGGACTCAAATTTTATGGTGAAATAACTTTATCCATTACCAGATTAGGGGCAAGTGATGGGAAAATAATGAGCTGTGAGTAAAGAGAAATCAATATTTATTATGTTCAAAACATTTGTTTCACACAGCTATTTTACAAAACCTCGAGGCCAAATAAAAAAAAAGCAATAAAAGAAATACACACTGAACTGTATAAAAAATATGTAAAAACCATTTCTTAGCTTTAACTATTAATGACTTTAGTTTTGCAAATGATGGTAGCCTATAAAACAGGTTACTGCTGAAAATAGGTGGCATATATTGAGGCTTAAACCCTCTTTTCCTACCATTATTGGATAAAATATAAAATAAACCCTGTTAGTTTTACTATAAACCTCCAGAGTAATAATTTGTTTATGACTGAGCTGGGATTGTCACATCAGGCTCAATGTTGGACTTCATGACTGAGCTGGGATTGTCACATCAGGTTCAATGTTGGACTCAAATTCAGGGATGACATGACTTTTCTCCCCTGCCTGAATAGGGTGAAGTGGTGGAAAAATTGGGAGATGTGAGTAGAGAGAAGTTATTATTTAGAGTGTTAAAAACATTCACTTGTTACGTGTAGGCTCGTACAAATGTAACAAAAGAAAAGAGTGAAGTCAACAAGCTTTGTAAATTTTAGCAAAATAATTTATTTCCCTAGAAAACAATGTAAAAATAGGAAATAGGACTTACGGTTTGTGAATATAATCCAAAAATTAATCCTAAAGTTGAAAAATATAAGTCCTATCACTGAACAGTTCTAATTGAATCCAAGTTCGAATCTCAATGAAATAACAATATGATGGCAATGATGTCAGATGAGGCTGTTGTACTAATTGTTGTTGTACTAATGGCAACAGATCCTTGATTGAATCAGTTTATATTGTTTCCGTTTAGAATTCCAGAATAAATTTCCACTGAATTTCTTTGTCCCAGAACTTTTTATAAAAAAGTACACTTGTTTAGTCTTCTAGAGAATAAATTATTAAATTCCAAAAAACAGATGAACTTCAAAAACAATCTGGATTCAACAATAAAACACCTTGAGCTCTCAGGTGTAGGAATACAACTGAATAAATTTAATACCAATTGGCTGTTTTAAGCCTCGATCTTAGATCACATGGTAGCTCACATGATGGATTATGTTACCACTAATTTGAACATCGCATTAAAAAAAAAAAAATTTCGCACGCACGCCTTAAAAGACTAAGCGAATCTTGCTATAAGATTCAATAAAAAAGTTGTTTACAAATTAGAGTCATCACGCAATCAGATCATGACCTTGGTAATAGCCAAATGTATTCACCCGATGTTTACAAGCTCTATGAACCAGGGTGAGCTAAAAATAGTTCTGAAGAAACTGTTATAATCTAATTGGGTCAAGTAAATTTTCTGAAAAAGAGATTCAAATCCAATGAAAATTATCATTACAATAAAATGTAATGAAACAAGAATAAAATAAAAAAGAATTTTAAAACTAACACACAAACAATTTAATTACATATCTGTAACACTTCCCCCCATAAAGAAAAAGAAAGATTTATGTAATAAAGCTTTCTCTTTACCATATGTAAATTATACATGAGGTGAAACAAAATTACATAGGAAAACGCTTATGAATTATACAAAGTGTACATGAAATAATATTATATACACGGGAAGGTGTGTCTTTTCCTTTGATGTGCCTGATGTCAAGATTATATATTCTTGTAAAAACAAACTCCGCCTTAATAATCTCTGATTTTTGTTTTTCATCTTGTTGATGAAAGTAAGGGGGTTGTGATCACTAAACACAACAACCGGAGAAGAAGCTGAGCTAATGTAAACTTCAAAATGCTGTAATGCCAATATTAAAGCCAAACATTCCTTCGTGATTGTTGAGTAATTTCTTTGGTGCTTATTTAATTTCTTAGAGAAATAGCACACTGGGTGATCAACACCATTTCTATCTTCTTCAATCAATACTGCCCCAACCTCAACATCACTTGCATCAACAGAAAATTTAAAAGATTGATTGAAATTTGGAGCTGTGAAATCCGGCGCACTTCTGAGAATGGCTTTAATCTATCAAAAGGATCCTGACATTTTTCAGTCCAAAGAAACTTTTTTTTTTCACTCAACAAGTTTGTCAGGGGTTCAGCAATATTAGAAAAATTGGAACAAAACTTTCAATAGTATCCGGCCATGCCCAAAAATCGCATCAGTTGCTTTTTACTGACAGGCACAGGGAAATCAGAGATAGCCTTGACCTTAGCATCTATAGGTTTAACTTGACCATGTCCCACAATATGTCCTAGAAAAGTTTCACAAGCATGGCAAAACTCACTTTCAGATAAACTGATTGTCAAATTTGCATCAGTGAGTCTGTCAAAGAATTTCGGAATCGTGGCAAGATGTTCTTTCCAGGTGTCGTTGTAGATGATGACATCATCGATGTAAACATCACAATTATCTAGACCAGAGGTAATCATATTCATCAAGCGTTGAAAAGTACCTGGGGAACCCTTCATCCCAAACGGCATTACTTTATATTGATAGAGTCCATCTGGAGTCACAAATGCCGAAATTTCCTTTCCCTTTCTGTTTGTGGAATTTGCCAAAATCCTTTCAGAAGGTCAAATTTGGTGACATACTTGGCATTTCCAATTTTATCAATGCAGTCATCGATTCTTGGCAATGGAAATGAATCTGTTTTTGTCACACTATTCACCTTCCTGTAATCAGTGCACATACGGAAAGTTTTATCCAGTTTCGAAACAAGCATACATGGTGAACTCCAATCACTTTTACTGGGCTCTATGAAATCGTTCTCCAGCAAGTATTCCTGTTTGAGAGGGTTCATCCTGTATGGGTGTTGTTTCACAGGTTTTGAATCTATAATTTCAATGTCATGAAAAATTTAGTTTGTCCTTGTAGGAATATCGGGAAACAAGTGCTCATATTTGAATAATAACTGTTTAAGTTCATTCCTTTTTTGTTGTTGCAAATATAAAAATTTCTGGTCTAGATTTTTCATAATTTCCGAATTCCGAAGATTTGTTGTTCCAAGGTCAACAGTGTCCGATTGAGTTTCTTCACTTAAATTCTCAGTTGGTGGGACAGGTTCAACTAAATTAATTGTATGATTTACTTGGCTATCTCTTTCAATATACTCCTTTAACATATTAATGTGGCAAAGTTGTTTTTGTTTTTGCCTACCAGGAGTATTTATGATATAATTTAAATCATTTACTTTCTTTTCAACCATGTATGGACCATAATACTTGGCCTGAAGGTGATTTTGTGGAATGGGCAAGGCAGCTAGAACTCTATCACCAGGCTGAAAACTCCTATCCCTTGAGTTTTTATCATATCTTGATTTCATTCTGGACTGAGTAGGGTGCAGATTTGCTCTTGCGACCTCACAAGCCTTTGACAACTTGTACTTAAAATCAGAAACATAATCAAGAAGGTTGAGCTCAGTATCTTCATTAGAAAGAAGTTTCTCTTTCAACAACTTCAATGGTCCACGCACAGTATGTCCGAAAACTAGTTCAAAGGGACTGAATCCTAAAGATTCTTGAACGGACTCCCTAACAGCAAACAAAAATAAATGAATGCCTTCATCCCAATCTTTACTCGTATCAAAGCAATATGACCAAATCATATTCTTCAAGGTCTGATGAAATCTTTCTAAAGCCCCTTGGCTCTTAGGGTGGTAAGCAGAAGATTTAAATTGTTGAATGCCTAATTTGTGCATGGCTTGCTGGAAAATTCCAGGCATGAAATTTGACTCCTGATCCAACTGGACAGATTTAGGAAGGCCAAATTGAGTAAAAAACTTCATCAAAGCTTTTACTATGGTTTTTGTTTTAATATTCCTCAAAGGAATTGCCTCTGGGAATCTTGTTGACGCACACATAATGGTCAACAAATATTGGTTGCCTGACTTGGTCTTAGGTAAAGGACCAACACAATCTACCATAATTCTGCTGAATGGTTCGTCAAATGCAGGAATAGGTTGCAGATGAGCCTTAGGTATCTTCTGATTGAGTTTTCCTACCATCTGACAAGTATGACAAGATCTACAAAATTTACAAACATCACTTTTGATTTTTGGCCACTAAAAGTGTGTCAAGATCTTGTGATAAGTTTTATTTAACCCAAGATGACCAGCCAGAGGAGTTTTATGGGCCAAACTAAGCATTTCCTGTTTGTAAGATTTTGGAACTACAATCTGTGACCACTCGTCACTAGCAGGTACCTTGGGAGGTCTCCATTTTCTCATAAGAATTCCATTTCACTATTGACCCTCTGAAACAAACAGGAGATCTCAGGATCTTTTTCCTGTTCGACAACAAGTGATTGTCGTTTGTCACCCTGATTAGATAAAAGAGAATGAGTATTTGAAAGAGGATCACTGTGATCAATACTTTATGATTGACCCAAATTAGGAGTGAAAGTGACCTCATCAAAAGCCTGACCAATACATGTGTCAGCTAAAGGAATACTTTCCTTATCAAAATTATTCTCAAGAGCTTTCTTTGCCATAGCTCTGGTAACTGCACAAGCTGGGTATAAATCAGGGTATTCTTTTTCAATAGGATCAACTTTCTGATCCAAAGA
>JAECUM010009633.1:0-61144 GCA_016617855.1 Megalonaias nervosa | reverse complement strand
CTACTCAACGATTGATCTATTGATTGACTGATCGACTGATTGAATGATACTTAACGGCAAATCAATTTATAATAGGTCAAATTGCTCCAAGGCGATTGGAGTAGATAGTTTTGCCTATGAACACACATCACAGGTTATATATATATCGGAGGTTATTTTTGTTGTGTTATTCAGCAATTGACAGTTTAATACGCGATAAATGTACAGAAAACTCGTAATTATGTATTTCTAACGTCGAGACACGTGTAGGTTTCGTTTGCGTTCATTAAGGTTTAACTTGTACATTTTTAATATTGTATAGTTATTTAGGGAACAGAAAATTCGTAGCTTGTTTAAAAAAATATATATAAAATGTTTTCCATAGAATTGTGAAACTTCAGTAAAATTACGTAACATACGTTTTAAAGTTATTGACATCCTCCTTTGTAATATGTTTCAGACTTTTAGCTTTGTTTAAATTCTTGCCATATGTTTCAATAGTTCTGAAAGATCCATTTTGAACGCGTTACCACACGGGTGTTTCTCTGTTGATTTAACAGAGTAATACCAACAAACAATTAGCCGCTACCCATTCTTAAGATTTAGTGCACGATATTGTAGTGCTCGCTCTGACCACTGCAGCACGGGAAGCACCTTGTTACTTTTATCAAAAGCGGGTAATCCCAGTCTTTGTCTTCCTTCCATATGGAAAACAAATTATGTCCGATACATGCAAAATGATCTTAAAAAAAGAACATAATTTTATATTTGTACTTTGAAAATTGCAAACCTCACATGCTCGAATTTGAGCTTATGTGCATCTCAAGTATGCTTTAGAATTTCATGCATTTTCAATTTTCTTGGCAGTCAAAGTTCTGCACACAAACTCTAGCCATGAAAATCACTGTTTCTGTTCTTATTACTTTAAACAAAGAGATGAGGATCACGTTAATGACACTAGTCTCCAAGAAGCATCCTATAAACGAAACTAGTTGTACAGTATCATATATTAAAGTAATTAATATGTAGAAAGTCTTATGCAGCTTTCAATAGAGAAAGGCTACCTTTTTATTGTATTTAATTTAATCACAAATTTGTATATTAGAACAATAGCATTGACGATCTCCTGGAATGTTTATAGCTCGCAAGATCTAACCTTGATTATAAAGCTTAAATTACGTTGTTTTTGTGGGCACATGACTGATAAATTAACTCAAATTCATTTGATGAACTCTAATCCTCGAATATTTTTGGGCATGAAAGGTTCAAAAAATGAATAAGTTGGACAAATCAGATAAACTAACTGCAGTTCCAGTACGTTATTGAAGGTTTGCAATATAAAAGAGGAATCCAAATTAACAACAAATCCGAAAAATCTCAACAATGTTAACGACGATCATCATTGTAAGTGTTGTGGGGCTGAGGTTCGTGTTCAACATTTTTAATAGACTACGAATCCTGTCTCCTATTAAGAGCAAACTTTTATAGCAATTTGAAAAGACGTTGCCCAGCTATGAATGGACTCTTGGAACACATATGCCCCACCACGGTGATTGAAAACTGAACGAAAACACACAACGAAAGCTTACGTTCTATAGAACTAACGCCTGAAGAAGTGCAAAATGATCCCAAAAGATTTTACGTTCGTAAGGCTTCTGGTCCCGATTGTCTAAACTACTGCATCCGTGAGATATGTGATAAACTCTCACATCCACTTTGTTCACTTTTTAACCAGTCTGTTAGCGAATAAAACTTTTCCAGACAATTGGAAATAAGCAAACTTTTGTTCAGTTTTAAAGAATGGCGACCCTTCCATCTTGTCTAATTACCGACCAATATCTTTTCTCAATAATGTTGGCAAAGTTTTTGAAGGACTGATTTTTAAACACGCGTTTACTTACTTCCTTGAAAGTAATATTCTTTCCCTTCCCAGTCTGATTTTATTCCAGGTGGTTCTACAGTTAATCAATGTACATACTTCTATGACACATTCTGCAAAACAATAGATTTCGGTAAGGAAATCAAAGTTGTGTTTTGCGACATAAGTAAATGTTTTGACCCAGTGTTGCATAACAGACTCTTTCACAGATTAGAAGCTACTGGTATCACAGGTAGCCTTATAGAATGGTTCTCTGGCTAAAACAAAATCAGAAGAAGACAACCAGTGATACTTCCTGACTTGTTTTCAGACTAGAGGTGTATCAAAGCTGGTGTGCCCAACAATCTGTTTTAGGTCTCTTAGTCTCTTGATATACATGCATGATATTATATATTATACAGACTCCAGTTTCTAGGAAGATTAATAAACCCTTCCATCCACAATTATATATGCACAACCAAAGAATTAAGGAAGTTGACGCACATAAATATTTTAGAGGTTATTTTGCTAAAACACAAACAAATAGACTATATCAAGGAAAAGGTATGGTCAAGAAATAATGTAATGCGTTAACTCAAGGTCAAGCTAACAAAAAACTTTAGAAATTACATTTGCATCATTAGACGTCCCATACTGGATGTGGTAATGTGCTTTGGGGTAACTGCACTTTACTCGAGAAAAGAGAGCTCGAAAAAATACAAAATAAGGCAGTCAGAATTGTGACTGGTGCAACAAAATTATTATCAGTTGAAACGCTACACAGAGACATAGGATGGGAAAGTTTGAATCCGGATGACAAACTGCAACTCTTGTATAAAATGACAACTGGTTCAAGCTATCCCAATCTCACTTTGTTGATTCCACCAGCTGTGAGTGATATTACTCGCTTTGACTTCCGTAATGTAAGCGATTCCCAATCGGTACAGGTTAAATCAAGTCTTTATTATAACTCGTTTCTCGACCATTCGTAAATGTAATACATTATCTATTGAGACTCGTCTAATAGACTCCATTGAAAACTTCAAAAGCACATTAAATACTCGCGACACTAGCATTCGCAGAGACTTTTATTGGGATAGAATGAAATTTTAAATTCTTCACTCCCGACTTCGAACAAATTACAGGTCACTTTAATCAACAATAAGTACACATGGTAATATCACACATGCACTTCCACGGGTCATGAACACCCTGCAAACAAAAATTCCCCCAACATTTCCAAACGTCATCGCCTCCTCAGCGATTTGCTCTAGAAAATGCACTGTTCACTTTAAATCTTCCCGTTTATTTATTTGTTTATCTGCCTCCCCTTTATATTTTAACTACTCTGTCAACTTTCTACACAATGCTTGACACATTTTAATTCACAATTTCATCAGCTGCCCAAATTGTAAGTGGAAACAATAATTTAAATACAGTAAATAGCACGGGTAAAAATCTTCCTTATTTGTGGCTAAACCACCGTAATGTTACCTGACACTCGAACCAATTAAGGCAAATAGAAAACAGTGACAGATTCTTTTTACGGCAACCCAGATGTCAGTCAGTGCTCTCTCTAATTCTGTATAGCCCTTATTATTAGCAACCACTCATTATCATTAGAAGCCGCTTTGACTGACAAAAGGGAATCGAGTGTCTTAGATATAGATTTACGGTGCTGTTATTTTCTAATTTCTTGTAACTAAATAAACTGTATGTATGTATGTATGTATGTATCACAGCGATTTCGTTCTCCATACTGGTAACTCTCATTCAGGATGAACGCCAAAACCCTTGATTGTTGTTATCATCCTGACCCTACACAAGATTTTTCGTCTGCTTTGTTTATTGCTTTAATTCATTTTTATACACTTTCCTTCGTCCGGACCTAAGGGGATACACTGATCGCCTACAAAAAGATAACAAAGCCCATTTATTGACAAAAGCACTTTCTAGCATAAAACTTTCAAGTCAGAAAGAGGGTACGATTGACTGTTCCCCTCGGTATCCCTAATCGTTGGTACACTGGAGACTAGTCATAGGTCTCAAAGCCCGAGTGGGTCCCTTTGGCATAATTTTGAGTGCATTCACTAATTCACTCTACTACAAAGAGAGTAGGATCCTAACACTCCGGTGAGATTGGCTATGGGTCTGTACCAAATCCCGATAGGAGATTTCACTTAATAGTATTTGTAACTTTATATAGCAGGTACAATATCAAATTTCAACATGCCTTATTAATATTTTTAAAAAAATCATGTGAAAAAGAGTTGTACAGTTTAAATGATATATCTGTTTCGACAAATTTGTTGACGTTTAAATAAATATTTTTAAAATAAATTAGTCTAATTAATATACGAAAGTTTGTGCAATCATTGATTTCATTTTCCATTTACATGTACAGCGGAAATTCGATATATATATATATATATATATATATATATATATATATATATATATATATATATATATACATATATATATATATATATATATATAAAATAAACTTTTTTACTAGTAACACCACTATTATGTGGTTGCATTATCTCCTATATCAGAGTCTACCCTGTTCTTTTCACTGATTATTTCAAACGACGTTGGACCTAAATATACACTGTACGCAGTTAGGTGAACATTGTACACGGCTAAATTTCGTCAGTGTGCTTTCACCACAAAACTATACGTCACTAGCATATATGTATTTACATTTCACAAAATAACTTTTTTTTATGCCGGCAAGTAAATATCTTTCAAAAGATGACGATAATGTATGTCCAAGAACTGCCATTCATATAATTATATAATTAGAGAAGTGTGTCCCATTCATCAAGAAAGGTGTGCGAATTATCTAAAAGTGGATGTGGAAATCCAATTAAGCAAATTTTAGAACATATTGAACACATACGTTATTTTAGATATCATAATAGTATTCAATTATCAATAGGTCTGAAATTCTTGATAGAAGTGATAACTACTATACATTTCATCAAAGGGTATCAAAAACTTTTAAAGTAATTCCTCATTACTTAATCGTTTATATCCATACATTTACCGAATTTCTGGAAAGATTTGGAGATACCACTATTTTCCTTTCATTGTGTGCATCAGTCTCCATCATTAGTAGTAGGCAGGTAGGTCCGATTACTTACTTTTATGATATTTTTTTATCCTACTGTATCAGTAATCAAGTGATCACTGTGAATGATTCTCGTTTCCAATCAAAGGATCCGCTCAAATGATCGGTATTCCGAGATGACTTTTGGCGGGAGACGTTCTAAAGAAAACGTCTATTACCACGGTCATTTTTTAAATACAGTGACCATGGTAGTATCGTATCAAAGTAAAACACACAAATTCAAAAATTGTTATGCAAGGTAACACATTTAATAAAATTTTCAAAATTAAATTCATAAATTTAAATACGATTTTTGTATCCTCGGGTTGAAGTAGATCCATTATGTATAATTTATGATATTTTTAGGTTATATTAAATGGCATATTTGGAGTTAATTCCAAGTCGCGTAAACTTATATTGTATGTCGCATGTCTAGGAAGCAACTTTAATGAATTTAAAGAGGTGACAGGGTTCATTAACTTCTCTTAAGCTGATGATCTACGAACCCACACTGAAACGAAACTCAGGAGTTTGACTACACCCTGTTAATGCACCCCACTCACCTCCGTGAGATAACAATGTTTTTGTCTAAGAACCTAAGTCATGTGACCAATTCTGCTCGTATTGTTTAAATTGTGAAGCAGACGATTTGTGTTCAGCAGGATTTTACGAAAGAAAAGTGCACGGAAAGGGACTTAATCAGGATATAGCATGAATGGATTTTAATCGCTTACTTAAAGGAAATCTAAGATTCTTTTTTAGGTGTGAATAGGGCATATCTTTATGTTAATCTTCATATCAGTGTGAGTATATATTTACATATGGGCCATTCAGATGTGACGCATGATGACCGTACCTCTCGGAAATTCTCGAATGTCGCGGTAATAGGCGTGACGCTGTAATAGGACGTCATAGCATATTGAATCTTACGTGTGTGATCGTCTCAAAGGAAATTTATGAAACGCATCAAATGATTTTTTATCTTTGGCTAAAGGGGAGGGGGAAATTTCTTTTCTAACGCTAATGTCACTTATATTTCGTAGTGTGGTAGAGAAATAAAAACATTTTCCAACGAGTGAAGTTAAAATATATCGTTTTTAGTGCCACAATATAAATTATGTACCCGGTATATACGCAACAAAGGAACATTTTATTTTTATTATATACAAAATTTGCTCCTGAATCGATGATTAGAAGATTAAACTTACTCTCAATACCCCATCCAACACTAACTTCTATATATTCACATCACTTTCATTTCATTTAATATTAATATAATATAATATATAAGGATATATTTTTACATGTGAAATATAGGAATGAAAAATATGAAAATTATTTCACCAGTAATGTCCTATATTTACACGTAAATTCATAATAAAATATGTTTATGAATGTAAATAACGTAGTAGTCGTGGAATAAATATGTAGATCTGGTCCGTAGTTCATTATTGCGTTTATATTTGTAAAGCAACGACATTTCAACTTTAATTTGGAATGTTTCGACCAGAATGACATCACAGTTAAACATATCATTATAATATTTATTATGGCTCAGTCTCCCTAAGGAAAACATATCTGATGTTGTTCTTGCTATGTGCTTGATTTATATTAATTAGATAAATCGTCCATTGATATAAAGATGAGGGTATTTTCTAGTGAAAGAGACCCTAATGGGTTTTCCCCTAAAATATTAAACCGACATATAATTCTGATCAACATATATTTCATTTGACCTTGTACAATCCGTTTGCTCTCGGTTGGCATAGAAATTAATTTTCTTCGGATATTACATATCCAGACAATTTTAACCAGAGTCGTTTTGACCGAGTATTTTGATTTAATTTAATTTAGACACAGAAAGGCCAATAGACAATGACCCACTTTTTAATACATTGGAGAAAGTATGGGCTTTGTGTTAAGTAACACAAAAAAAAACTATATTGAGCAAAATTATATTATTGGGAAGATATGAGAACTTTAAATAGCGAATACTCGGTTGAATGTAAATGTTAGTGCATGTATAGCTGCTCCGAGCAAAATCAAAGACGAATCAATAAACCAGCACATCTGTCCTTGAGAACAAACAATATTAGCTTTTATCTATAACCACAAGATTAGAAAACAGTATTTGATCACATGGAAGGGATTTAATTTTGCTATATATTGAACGGCAGATATAACAATAAAAAATCATCGCGTACATTGTCCAAACTATATCCAATCATTCATATAGATTGCTTGCACTGAAGAGACAATGGTTCAACGGTCTGGTTCTTATGCCTGCACTTGCTGCATATCATTTGTTTAGAATGCCATTCGAACTAGTACACACGCATGAATAATTTCATTCGTCTAAAGTTGAGATAAGTCTAGGTTATTTTATCAAATATTACGTAAACAGTTGCTTACAGTTATTACTGAATATACTCATGTATACTACTTTCAAAATGTTTGGTGTTGCTTACATATTTTACATATACTTCAATATTACACAGAAACTATTTTGATGGAATTACACAGGTGTTACACATGCGATTTAACAGTACAAGAAAAGAGATTTGATTGGCTCAACGGTTAGTATGCTATTTCATGCACGCTATTGCAGACTTGACTCTAGCCGTTGCACAACCATCCGCACAGTTAATATTATCGGAAACGCATAATCACAGAATTTGACTATTATTTTCGTAAGGAAAATACGTTATGTTACGTGCATACGTAAATGATGATCAAAAAAAAAAAAATTGTTTATAATTTGAATTTAAACCTTGCTAAGAGCACATGCACGAACTGATTATATAAACATTATATATATATCTGTGTGTGTGTGTGTGTGTGTGTGTGTGTGTGTGTGTAAAGATACAAACATATTACAATTAATTACGTATGCAAGTATATTACGTCATGCATTTTCTGAGTACAAGAGAAGCTTCAATACAGGGAGCATGTAGAGCCTCTTTTAGAGTCGCCCCATGGAGTTCTATTAAATGTGCGTACACAACCCGTCTAACGTGAGTTATTCTTACATGACCAAACCAAATCAAACATGCGACTTTTTTTGCCTGATAAATGTGATCAAGCAACGCTTGCAGTTCCAATGTATGAGTGTAGAGGATATCATATATAAGAAGCTACAATGATTACTTACCCTAATAACAGCTCGATGACATATCCTAAGCTACAATGTATATGGAAAAGGTCTACACATTTATTATTTGTTATTATATCCTAGTTTGTTTTACAACTTTGAACATCGTAAAATTGATAGATAAGATAGATATATAAGAAGAGTTTTTCTCAGATACGGAAGAAATCGTAAGCAACATTCATTCAATCTTTCGTTTACAAGTTCTTATATTGTTATCTATGTTCCTGACCTTTATGGAGAGTACGAATTGGTTGCTTTTATGTCTTGAGTTAGATCGTCCAATATTTGCTATTGATTTCAAATTTAGCTATTCTTTTTAATTTGAACTTCTGTGCACAAAAAGTGTCTGATATAATGAATTCTAAGAGTAGCGTTTTCAGTTTGCAAGTTTACTTAAATGTCATGATGGTTCTGTAAGGTTACTTGAATGTCATAGGGGTTTTGTAATGTTACTTAAATGTCATGGGGGTTTTGCAAGGTTACTTAAATGTTATGGGGGTTTTGTATGGTTAGTTAAATGTCATGGGGGTTCTGTCAATGAAAAGAAGTGGAGCAGCACACTGTTATATAAACTAGCATACAGAGTCGGGGGGGGGGGGGGAGACACGGCAGTCAAACAATCCGAGTCGTAAGTAAAGTTAAAATCCGGAACAATATAAAATAAACGATGAACAACGGCTACTCTAGCTGAAAGATGCGGTTAACACTATGTGGTTTATTTCTTGTAAATCCCTTCAGAAAATAATAGTGTAGAGCACCCTACCTACTTTAGAAAGATACTCGTATACTTGTAATAATTCATGTTCGTTGACAGCAAAGCTGCTCCTCATGAAAACGATACAAAATATTAGCATCGCACGTAGAAAAATAAACGATGCACATTTCGTACGTGTGCTGGATTATAATACAAATTCAAGTATAATCATCATGTTTCATGAAGGAACGAATGGAAGAAATAATATATTAGGATAGAATGAGTAGTGGGAAGACTAAATTTCAACAGTGCTCTCCGTAAAACACGTGATATCATTTTTAGCACGAGTTGCAACATATGTGCTAGAAATGGCGTTCAATCATATTGCAACATTCTTAGGATGAAGTCTTTCGACTTTTTATTTTATAATCGTGTTATCGTGTCCCAAAATGGGAACTCGCAAATTCTTAAGTAAATCAGAGAACCTTCAATAATTATGAGAAATTGCTATCTAAGAATCTCATTAACTTAGACCTACTCTATCTAAGAATCTCATTAACTTAGACCTACTCTTTGAGTTCATTGTTTGTTCAATGAATCAGTCCAATCAAGCCACCAGTCTAATCAATTAATCAGTCCGATTAATCAGTCAGTCAAAACAATTCACCAGACAAATAAAATCGAAATCATCAAAGGACATTAATATTGCTTTTCAGGAAAGTAACGCTCAGACAATCTTACGAGTCCACTGGAAAGAAATTGTTACGTGTATGTAATTTAATTACTTGTGTGTTAGTTTTAATTTTTTTATTTTAATTTTATTTCATTACATTTTATTGTAATGATAATTTTCATTGGATTTGAATCTCCTTTTGGAAAATTGGCTTGACCCGATTAGATTATAACGGTTACCTCAGCACTATTTTTAGCTCACCCTGGTTCACAGATCTTGTGAAAACGATTGGCTATTAACAAGGTCATGATCTTCTTGCGTGATAGCTCTAATTTGTAAATAACGTGTTTATTGAATTTTATAATAAGATTCGCTAAGCTCTTTCAAGGCGTACGTGCAAATTGTCATTTGTTTTTAATACGCTGTTCAAATAGTGGTCACGTAACCCATCACGTAAGCCACCATGTGATCTAAAATCGAGGCTTAAAACAGCCAGTTGGTAGTAGATTTATTGAGTCGTATCTTTACACCTTGAGGGTACAAGGTGTTTCAATTGTTGATATCAGATTGTGTTGAAGTTCATCTATATTTTGGAATTTAATGATTCATTATCTAGAAAACTACACAAGTGCTTTATATTCATAAAAGATCTGGGAGAAAGATATTCAGTGGAAATTTATTCTGGAATTCTAAACGGAAACATTATAAACTGTGATTCAATCGAGGATCTGTTGCAATCAGTACAACGACCTCATCTGACGTCATCGCCTCCATATTGTAATTTCATCGAGATTCGAACCTGGATTAATTAGAACTGTTTAGTGATAGGACTTATATTTTTCAATCCTAGGATTAATTTTTGGATTATATTCACAAACCGTAAGTTCTATTTCCTATTTTACATTGTTTTCTAGGGAAATAAATCATTTTTGTTAAATTTACAAAGCTTGTTGGCTTCACTTTTCTTTTGTTACCTTTGTACGAACCTACACGTAACAAAATAAACAACTAAAAAGGAAATAAATGGAAAAAAATTAAAATCCGCCGTGACATCTATTCAATAAGCATTCTACTATGATATGTTTGCAAGGTTCATCTAAATATAACTAATTACAGCTTGATTGCCAGACGTTCCAATGAAAAATCACAGATTTCCCTTTTGGTACTGTGATCTGATATTTGTATATCTGTGTTTGTTTAATTTTTTGACAATCAATAGAACGCGTGTTGCTGTGATATTCTATTGATGAAACATGTTATGGTACATATATGCAGTACAACTCGAAATGTTTCACCAAAACTATCATGTTACAAAAACCTAGACTTTTGCAGATTCCTAATTGACCCTTTAGTTTAGTTTGAATGTCCTAGTCTGAATAAATTAAGTCGTATGACAGCCACCGTGCTACTTAGATACGCACAACAATGAACAATGTCTTACTGGTTGCTGAAGTTGTATTACTACTGTCGGAGGACTCGTATTAAAATAAACATTATCGGCCATATTTGATTTGTCTGGCTCTACGACTCGCATGGAAAGACCAGGGTATTCCAATGGAATGACAACAGGTGGAATTAATGAATTTTAATTACATCTATCAAGCTGGTCGAACAATTAAAAAGAAAGAAAGCTATGATAAATGCTCATACACTTCGACTATTTTGCATATATAATACAATTATCCACCAAGGGCACAATGACTTGACCATGTGTTCGTGACATATACCGAACATAACAGATAGTTGCAATAGAATACTATTTATATGGATATTCTTATAATAAAATTTGTATCATATATTCCTTTTTTATCCGTTAACTTTACATTTCACAATTGTGCAATATTTTACGATACTGAACACCTTGATATTGCACGCACGCGCACGACACGAGTGCCTAAAAGTAGTATAGTGTATTAGGAACCACTTTGTAAAACAAACCATGTACACTCTTGTAGTAGTCACTTTAGGTTTTAGTTTATTAGATTTGTTTGTGGGTGAACTTAAGAAGCTGTTTCGTCTACCTGAAAGCAGAGATGATAAAGTAAACGATGTGGGCGAGTTTACTGAGTCACAAATGAAACTTCAGAGAAGCAAACGAATGAACGTGATATTTGCAATGACAACAACAAACGTGAGAGACGCAGTATTGAAAATACCATTCTGATCATTTAAATTTAAGAGAAATATTCGTAACTTGTTGTTTATGGAATGGTTCAAACTATTAATATTGCTCTATGGGGTATATAAAAATAGCATAGAAAAGCATACTGAGGGCAAGGAATATCGCATATCTATCAGAGACGTACCATTTTAAAAGTCAAAGTACGAAGTTTGTGGGAAAAATGCAAGTGAAGGTTTTGGTAGAAGAGTAAGGGCCTCAGAGCCAATAAGGCAAGACGACGTCATTGAAGCTAGCTGAATAGACTGTCACACACCAGCTGCTTTGCAATTTTCTGAGTTAACTTTGTTGATACAATGTTTGGATTTAGCTTGCGATAGTCGACATACAGGTCATAACATAGCTGGGGTCCATAGAAAGAGCATGCAAGTGAGAAGGCATAAACAAGTCTTCTTTAGCAGGTAAAACGAATGGGCAAAAATATACTTACATTTTTGCATCTTGAATTTCCTCAAAATGTACTCTCTTTGTTTCGCAAATCCGTTTCTATTTTCCCCATGAGGTTAACCTATATTGAGAATTATAAGACAAGTAAGAAAACCCTGACACTGAATGCCATTATCCATCATGTATAATTGTGATACAAGCAGAAGGTCTCATAGAGAGCGAATCAAACATCTGCCTGAGCCTGGCTTGAGGCCAAATGTTTTCCCGTTTCCAAGGACCGCAAAAAAACAGCCATTGTCATCTGAAAATTCTTAAACGCGCAAACACTACAAATAATTTACTTCCAATCACCTAATGATCACACATCATGAAACTCCAATTTGACACTTGCATGGTTTTCTCTTGTTTCATATTTGTAAGTCTTCCCTTGTTTCACAGTTGTATGATGCTCATACACTGAGGCAATTTTGTAAGTGTAATACAAATATTCATTAAGGGTAAACCGATTCTGTTTAATGTTGTATTCTTATTACATTTACCGAAAGGGACTAACAGTTGCAATAGAATACCATATGTCTGGGCATTCTTATGATAGAATTTGTATGACAACTGTAACAGAAAGAATTAAAAAAAAGACAGTGAATGACATTATCCATAAAGTATTATTGTTATATCTGTAAGGAGTCGAGCCCAATGGATTACACTGTGTTACTATTGGTCTAATGCTATAAATCACAGTAATCTGCCTTGACAGACGATATCTATTGTACTCGCCGTGTATAGTAATCCAAATAAAATGAAAACTTTAAGCTTGCTTTGATTGTATTTTACGCCATCTTGTGGGCTGACCCAATAAAAGATATGGAAATAATTTAGCCCAAATTTGCTATGGAATTTTGACATCTGTTCGTTTATTTGATGAAGATGATGATATGTATCACAACTAGTGCATATATGTAAATTAATACTGACTGACAGTCACGTATTATGATATTGCATTTATCCATCTAAGCTGATTGATGCATTTGTATAATAATTATTTGGCCCAGTCCTCTAGTGCAATAGAATAAGTATATTCGTTGTCAATGATGTTTTATTTGTACAACATGAATCGGAATAGGAAAAGATATATATATATATATATATATATATATATATATATATATATATATATATACTATATATATATATATATATACTTATATATATATATATATATATATAAATAACTGGGGTTGCTACGTGTTACTTATATTTGAATATGATCAGTTTGTACAAACCTCTGGCTAGTTAGATAGCTCCTGTGGATTTGTATCAATCAGTATGAGCTAATTTATTTATTCGTACTGAACTATTGCACAAGTTGCCATGTAAGAATGAATCTATGCTAAGTCTGGTTTTATTGCATTTGTACGGCAAAGATCACTCTAGTTCAATAGTTGGTATTAGATCGATCTGCTCTAACAAAATGATGTATTTGCACGACAATAATCTATCTTGTCCAAGACTTGTTGAGTTACATTGACCCACTGAGGTGTATTGATGTCAATCAGTAAAGAGAATACTACGCAATAATTTCATGAGTTTATTTGGACCAATCAGAGTCACATAAAGTGATATGTAACACGGGTGTGATATCAAAAATATAAAACTGCACATACTATAGGAAAACTGTACCGACTTTGTGACAATAGTCCAATACGAAAATTATACTGATCCGACTAGACCGATTGATGTTTTGTGCATTCCAACCATCTGACTAGTACAAAGGTTGCAATAAAAGTGACAACTCTGTGTTGCATATGTACAGCTACTTTTGGTAGTGACCAAACAAAGCAAAAAAGCGTCTAGTATGATCAGTCCGTCTGGACTATATTTTAATAATTGTGATAGTTACATCGATCCGCTAAGGCGAATTGGTCTTTCTATGACAACTATCAAATTAGCCCTATTTGGTCAATAGACTTAAAATTATTCACATAGTTTATTATGTTGTGTCTGGACAAAGTCAATCCGGTTATAGAAAACGTTCTAATTGCAAATTACGGCCGTTGCAGATACGTGTTTTTATATGACAACTACTGAACTCATCCTAAATGTAACATAAAATGGAAGTTACCTGCCTCAGCTGCTTTGGTTCTATGAATACGGCAATAACATTTATGAAGTATTTGTACGGCGCCAGAATTTGAAATGTCAAATATATTAAGTAGAAGCAAAGTGGTAACACGACTGCTATCGACGATTGAAAACAGAGCCAGATTTTCGATGCATCATTCCAGATTACAATGTGATGGACACTGAACCTGTGAATCCACGCGACGGTTTGTTTGAAGGGCGGAGAAAAGCTATACGATTGTGGTACGAAGCGCTTTCGCAATGGAGAAGCAAAATACACTTTTCACACAGTCTATTAACCAAACTTACGGCATTGTTTCATGTCTCAAGACAAGTGCGTGGTCGTGACTCACAGACCAAAAATTTCAAAGATAGGAACGGATATTTGTTGAAAAAGCTATTGTTTACTATTCCGTGTTACAACGAGTGACCAAGAAAAAATTAGAAGTATAATCAGTTGATGATAAAAAAAGTGGGAAAACAAGAAGTCAGATTTCATGGATATGGATATTCTCCAGTTTCACTTGTTGGATTTCAGTTTCATAAGTCACTGACTATAAAAAGAAGTAGAAGCAACAAAGTGCCGCGCAACGCTTCATCCTCTTCTCCGAGTTCATTTGTATATTTTAGATATTTCTGGCGTAGTGTGTCACTAAAGTTTGCAAAGCAGATACGTAACTTTGGAGTTGCTGTACCGAGCATTTGTATTGGCTATCTTCTTTCCGATACCTCATTGAAATATGCTGTCAGTAGTAGCAGCAGTATCCGTGCCAACGACAGTCACAACTCTTTCAAATCACATGAATCCTCTCGAACGCATGAAAAATCAATCTTCATTTTCACAGAGCATCGTATTTGAAATAAAAGCTATCGAACTATGATTAATCAATTTTATTTGACGTTACCTTTGCTTCTATGAATGTGTTTCACAATAACAACTTATGTTGTTTCACGTCCAAGTTACATCGGTCGATACATTTGGACCACGATGCCTTAGTATAAATCATTTATCCCATTCAAATCTTGCGTCTTACCGCAGATCAAATTATTTTCGTAGTAGAAATACTCAAAGAACAAGTCCAAGAACGCTTGTATTGAAATTATCACAATCATTACGAAATAAAATTAAAGTACTGGCTAATCCCTGCTTGAATATTTATGACTTGAGAATCGTGAAGGATATTCTTTTAATACCCGACATTTAGTCGTAATGAATTCAACAATTTTCAAGAATCATTCTGGCCAAGTACTTAAAAAGACTCACCAAGTGTGCTGATCGAGTACCATCTGCCTTTAGCTCGTCTCAAATAGGATTTTGCAACGGCAAAACGCTGTCCATCATGCTTTCTCCCAGTTTGTTGGCAATTATTTGTAGAAACAGCTCTCACTCCTACCAAAGATATCAAAAGCAACAACCGAGTTTTCGAGTGGTTTTGACATCCTTTAACTTGAACGAAATATTGAGTTTAATGTCTGTGTACTCTAAATTCGTTGAGTGAAACACAGCTGTAGCTGATTGTCATTCCTTTCGAAGTGGATTCTGACGCAGTGTTTTTACCTTGAAGGTGGAACACGTATCCTGTCAGTAAATCGTATTTTGACAGCGCGAATATTAGAATAA
Organism: Megalonaias nervosa; assembly: GCA_016617855.1. Taxonomy (NCBI): domain Eukaryota; kingdom Metazoa; phylum Mollusca; class Bivalvia; order Unionida; family Unionidae; genus Megalonaias; species Megalonaias nervosa. The sequence continues at coordinate 45,369 of JAECUM010009633.1, read as the reverse complement.
ATAAAAGGAGACTATAGATACAGTCGTATCCCTGATGGAAAAATCACGGTCAGATTACATGTTGGAAAACGACTATCAACTTGTAACAGATGCATCCTGTCTACCGAGGAGCTCGAAACCGAAGACACGGTTTGGAAGATATGATAAAATCAGCTTTTCGTACGACGGCAACCATATTAAAACCTATTTTAATTTGAGAATTGAATGCTTTGGAAAACAATTTCGGGAAAACGTACTTCCTGACCAACAAAATTACAAACCATGGTTATTATGAGCAGGAGAAATGGTGATTTAGACTGGAATGGAACTCCTTGGTCGCCAAGACATCCCAGTAAATTCTGCCAAAACTTGCTCTACCCCACAGCAAGACCAGGTTAAAAGATGCGTCAAACACCCTTCAGACCTCATTAACACGACGTTGAAAAGAGTACGACAGGAAAACTGTCAGAAATTTTCACGTTTCTGATTACTAAAAAGTGAAACACCGAGCTTCTTAAAACTTTCCAAGGCAGAACTCGATCGGTTTGCTATTGCTAAAGGAAACAAAACTAAAACCGCTCCAGTGGCCTAGTAGTTAGAGCGTCCGCCTGGGATGCGGGAGGTCGCGGGTTCGAACCCCGGCCGAGTCATACCAAAGACTTACAAAAATGGTACTAACAGCTGCCTCGCTTGGCGCTCAGCATTAAGAGGTTAGTGTTAGGACTGGTCGGCCTGGTGTCAGGATAATGTGACTGGGTGGGACATCATGCTACATGTCTGCGGCATGATGCCCCAGTGCTAGACATCACTATAAACTGTCACACTGCAGACATCATAGCGATATGACTGAAAAATTGTTAAAGCTACGTTAAAAATCTAAATCATACACACTCACACACACTAAAATCGAAGACTGTAGAAACAGGAGTGTTGAAAATAGGATAATATCAGTGATCCAGACAATAACCGTCCTCAGGGCCATTTAGTTGTCTCTGTAACAGCAATCCTACTCAGTTATAGGCAGCAATAGTATGTATTTGTTTGTATGTTTTTCACATCCAAATCTTAAAAACCGTACTCTACTCTGGTGTCTTGGATGGTATAATATGATATTATGCTTGTGTGTATGTGCGTGAACACTCCTACTCTATCTGTTTGATTGTATATTGGTATGTTAGGTGTATGTGTAAGTGCTCATTACCATTTTTCTCCATGCACTCGATGTATGATTGTATAATAAGTACGTTTGTAAATATTGTTCAAGTATATTCCTACCCATTTTATGGATATGCGTTTATGTGCAAGCACTTCTGCCGTTTTCGTTGGTTGGTAAGTGCAAGTGTTGGCCAGAAGATGAGTGGGTGCTGGTCAGCAAAACGGAGTATTTAAGTATTGATGTTGGTCAATACAAATGAGTCACGGTCAGTAGGCGTATACCTCCTCCCCCTACAGATCTACCATTTTCATCTTATGGGCAATTTTCACATCACATTTTAAATCCAGGCATAGTTGCTAATCCGTAGCATTTCCAATTTTCTCCAATACAGTCCAATAATGTTAATGCTATCGACGTGTTTAGCATTATATTTTCTATCCCCACCTCATTGAACTCACTTAATGTTTATCCTATTTATACCTTTACATTTCCTGTCATATGGTCCCATTAACATACCCCACCCATACTACGAGTATGATAGCTGTCAGACTAATTGCTATTGAACAATTTTGATTTGTTTTAGTGTTGATTGGTGTATTTGTACAAGTACGATACTATTCTAGAAGCTGATATAGAATTACATCCAACTGCCCAGACTGAGTGCTGTATTTATATTACCGCTATGTGAATAGTCTTATTCTTTATTCAGATTTTAAGTTTAATTTTGGATCAACTTCTTCAGTACACCACAGTTAACCCCGTGGTAAGTATTAGGGATCCATGGACTTACTTAAACATTTCAATGCTAACCCAACATCTGGAAATCTGAACAAATAAACCGTATATACCAAGCTTGAGATCGTCATACCATTACAGAGAGCATGAGATAACCCTGGAGATGCTACGTCTCGAGGTTGATCTCTCCTCCATGAAATCAACATGGACATAGTTTATAATTAATTGACAAAAACCTGAAGGATGCGGTTCCTCTAAATTCACAGTCTGTGAAGGCTGAAGATTACCGTGAATCAGACACTAACAGTGACCTACGAGACTCTCTTGATCGAGGCTTAGACGCTTCTGCTGCACCAGTGTATCCAATATCAACGTTTGAACACATGATTCAGTTCTCAATATGCTGTTAATCATTGTTCAGTCAATTTGGAAACTGGTCACTTATCGTTGTCTTGGCGAGAACAGACAGTAATAAATATACTTTATCCTGGTATGTACCATGCTGATCCTTCCAACTATCGTCCTGCACCAAGAACACGGTTTATTTGTAAAACCATGTAACATATAGACTAGATTTTTAAGAATGATTTTGGATATTTGTACAAGAAAATTCTAAATAAAATTGTTACGTTTTCTTCACTTTCTTTTCTATTTCAACAGCTAGATAAGAATTGAAATTCAAACAATCATACAATTCCCAGGGAGTGTCCCAGTAATGAAAACGGCTCAACAACAGTATTGTAACAAGAAATAATTCTTCTATGTTTGCGTCACATTCAAAACAGTTGCTGGTCTCTAAGATATGTCCACCTTTATGTTACAAATGTTTGTGAGTTTTATCTTCAGATTTACAAAACAAATTCGATTCATCAGTAATGTTAATAAAAATTTTAAAGTTCCTCAAATTAAAACTTGCTACTTAATATATATATATATATATATATATATATATATATATATATATATAGTATATATATATATATATATATATATATATATATATATATATGTTATATATATATATATATATATATATATATATATATTATAATTCCGCAGACCAAAGCATTGAAACTCTGAAGCTGAAATTGACTTAATTGACTTTAGGTGGTTTGTATATTTTATTTTATAGATGATTTACATTGTGGAACGTTTGGGTTTTTTTCTGTGTCGTCAGTGATGCAGCTGGGAACGATATGAAACAGGTGCACGGAGCAAAGGTTTTTCTTTTCTCTCCGATTTCTTGAACCTTATTGCTTAAGGTTGGCCCAAAATTCAGCACTTTGTGTCAATTATCAAACTCATCTGACGACCAAATGTTGTAGCCTTAGTGTCCCTTAATGATCTATCGACAGCTGTGTTCTATTAAGAGGGAATGACTCATACTACATTTCATTTGGTTTCATTAAAGTAATCAGTTAGGCACCAAGTTAAAAATCTAATTAAACATGGATAAAGTTTTTTTTTCCGAACTTGGAAGAGTTTCTAACCATGATTTGAATCTTGGCATGATTCGCAGACTCTTTCATGCTTTGTCTGGATTTTAAAAAATTCCAATACAAGATTTCAGTAGCAAATAACTTGCTCTCTCTCTCTCTCTCTCTCTCTCTCTCTCTCTCTCTCTCTCATGTTCGGTGTCACTTTGGATACTAGCTTCATCTAAAAACGCTATGTCAAACATTTTGTCTAAGATATTGTTGTCCACGTCAACTGACTCCAATTTCTCCTACTTGATACCGTGAAATGAACATAAACTGCTCGTCGCTACTTACAGTATTCTCCCATTATTCACAGCGACAAAAGCGGCCATTTTCACCTAATATGACTGCATTTCTTAAAATGACAAACGTGTGTTGGCATTTTATAATAATTTTGCATGTATAATAATAAATCATTCCGGATATTTTATAAGTGGACTAATGTTTAATATTTCAAGTTGCAAAAGTAGTTCCAGGCTTTGTGTGCGATATGGAAATTTTAGGTGTGCGATACGGAATCACAGACTGAACATCTGTATCGCACGCTAGATCAGCCATATTAGATTAAATGGGTATGAAATAAAACTATAGTTGTAACATTCACCATTAATCTGTGACACTTTCTGTTATAAAAAGGTTAATTTGTTGAGTTATTTGGCAGTGAATAATGAAAGCAGGATGTTTATATCATATAAGTCGTAATAAGATTCCTCGATAATTTCCGTGCGTTCCTCGTTTACGGAAACTACCGACGCACCGACAGAGTTGCAAAATGCCGTGATACGTACCAACGGTAAAAAAAAACATGGTACACAGGACCCATTTTTAATAGCTACAAATCTTCGATCCAATGTGTGTAACACATTTTCTGCAAGTTATCCTGAGAAAATGACTATGCCTTGGGGCAACATATTCCCAGTCACCCATTTTAACATGAAAAAAAGAAAAAAAACAGAACTGAAAAACGAACATGATACTTCTGCGATGTCCACGGCCCATTGAAATCGTAATTAAAAGACAAAAGCTTGCATTTATTATTTTCAGTCTTTAATATATAACGTTTTAACAATAAAAAATATACATTGCATGTAAATTAATATAGATTCTGATAGGTTATAACAATCAAGACATGGTCATTTACTTCATATGGTCTAAGTTACCTCGATTTTAGTTGTGAACATTGTTTACATTTATATTTATTGGAAAATGCGTGGAAAACAAATGATGTTAATAAAGCATGAATTTCGTCAGAATATTTGAAAAAAATGCCAAAAATATTGATAGTGTTTTCGGCCAAGTTACCAAATTCACGTGAATTGCTTTAGCAAAATCCATTTCATACACAGAAACATCTCTTTCACCTATTCACTGCTAGTTCAATGAAATTATTTACTTGACATTATATTTTAAAACTTAGGTTAGTTGTTTAGTACCATCTATTTTTAGCTTAAGAGAAATCAGTATTTATAAGGAGAAAAAAAAACCCAGATACGCTTGAATGATCACAAAGAACAGACATATGGAGATTAGACATTTTAGTCCCACGACAATAGTGTACATATATACATTTGTTGAAATCCGGCTGTTATTTACTTTTATAATGTAGCCATGTAACATATATTCCACTTTATATATATTGTGTTTGAGCAAAAGAAATGCCTACTTTGCCATCACATCTTCATTTTGAATATATGTAATAATGTACCTTTCCACAAGCTACAGCGGATTTAATCTTTACAGACATGCACGTATAACATTCGTTAGATTTTGTCTGAACTGGTAACAGGTGGTGTGGGTTTTCATTGTTGTCGCTATTTAATTTGCGTGGGCTCAATCCTTTTTGCAGCTTGTCATTCATCGCGATTTATTTTCCTATTCCCAACTTTTCAATGTATGTCTCTTCCTCTAGCGTTTGGACTAAATGCCCTCGTAAATATATATACTTGGTTACATTTCGTTATCTTCAACAGCTGAAATCACAACTGAGAAACCCTCATCTACCTCATCTTGTTGCTTTCCTTGACAAAATACTGTTTCCTGTCGTGTAAAACCGTTCACATCAAGCAAGAAATACATGTCGTTTGTCATGTCTATTCTACATGTCAGAGAGTGAGTTTTCACGTGTCAAGAAAAAGGTTTGTGATATTATGCGTATTTGGTCACTGGTATATTAAAAATATGTATTATGTGGACAGATATGTAGATAGAATCATAATTTGCATATGTGTTGTGTATTTATCGACCCCATCTGGAAAAAGATTTCATTTTTAACCCCACAAAAATGTCATTACTACAATGGTTAAATACATGTATACACTAGCGTCTGGCTTTTGTCTGTCTGTAGGATGACATCATAAACTAGTGTAACACAATTCTGTAAAGTCTACAAAGGCTCTTCCGTTCGTAAACGTAACAACACAAATGCTTATATCTACGCTGTACTATCTAAAAAAAATTAGACCAACGTTTATAGTTCTTAAAGTTATATCTGAAGACAACGCATATACATTTATTTCGACATTTACACAATACATAAAACACTTTGGATTTTTCACACACTATAGGAAAGCATAGTTATAATAAGCAGTGCCCATTCTCCAGAGCTAAAGATGCATATGATCGTCATTTCAGAGAAATAACTAGCAAAGTATGCTTTCGTCGACTGCAGAGTGTTTCGTCTGTGTAATGGATAAAACTTTTCATCCCCTCAATCGTTCTAGCTACAACGTTCTTATATATACAGTGCTACAAGCACACAGTAGATGCTGATTTCTCCGAAATCTTGCATAGGCGAATCGATAAGCAAGTATATATAAAGTTTCCGGTTTCCGTAGTTCACTGGTTAATGTGACTTGTTTCTGGTTACGAGCTTGTTCCAGCAGTTGCGTTATTGCTTACGCTGTTTGACACAGTGCCTGGTTCTCCGCCTTTCCTTTTAGGACTTCTGCAACCGCATAGAATATCATTGAAAGCTTCGCGGAAATTCCTGTGTGTCGTGTAATACACGATCCAGTTGACCGAGGGGTGCAGATGGGCCCACATGGCTATGTACGAGTGAGCTTCGTGAGAGAAAGAATTGTTGTGGTCCACCGCAATTGCAAGTGCATATGGGATCCAACACACCGAAAATATTGCATAAATTATGAAAAATGTCTTTGCCACTTGAACCTTGACGCTTTTCTGAAGAGAATTATTATTAGTCGAGAGCATCGTATTTGATCTATGGCGGGCGACGTAATAATAAATCAGGGAGTAGCAGACACCGATGAGGATCATGGGTACCCATACAAGGACGACAGAGAAAACGATTGTGAAATTGTGCGTAGCCATCCTGTCCCAAATGCAAAGTATCGCCTTCCGGTCAAACTGGTGATCTCCTATTTTCGCGAGATTCAGCAAAACGAGAAATACTCCGAATATGTAAAATCCCACGCAGAGGCAAATACAATTTCGTTTCGTGAAAAGTTTGGAGTAGAGCTTTTGATGGCAAATACGGATGTACCGGTTGAAGCTTAGAGAGCCAATTGACATCAGTGATCCTATACAGGAGATGGTGCAAAGGCTTCCGATTGTCTGACAAAGTCCAGGTACTGAGTTGAAGAATTTTTCACCCTCTAATTTAGCTATAAAGCAAAACAAAAACAGTGCCACGAGTTAAACAAGTAATACAAAACAGAGATATTAAATTCTTAACCTTTTCTGAATCTTTTAAAGCGAATTATTTCTGGCAGTTACAAAGATATTAAGAATCCAATAATATTTACTGAGGAAGGAGTGTGAATATGTAATATTCATGACAACTGGTAAGTAAATCTGTAATGATGTTGACGAATTTTACAAAAGTCTTATATGACGCTAAGAACCAGAAATGTAAATACACTCAAACCGGTCTTAAGTAACTGACATGATAGCAAGCCCATTCATGTCCCCACTGTGTGCTCTCAAGTACAATTGATTTTATTTACCCACCGACAATGCTCATAGGATCTGCAATCGCTGTCACATACAAATCCGACATAGCCAGGTTGACGATGAAGACTGACTCGATGTTCCTTAATTTCTTATGAGTAGCCACAGCCATGAGGATTAGAATGTTGCCAAAAGTGCCCGCCAGTGATGCTATGGAAACCATGATGATGCTTGGTATAGCAATATGAGGATTTTTCTGGAGAAATTCGTATCGTCCAAATACGTCGTCGTCATCAAAGCTGGTGAATGGCGTTGTGGAATTGTCAGCCATTTTATTGCTTCCAACGGTTCACCGCCTTCAAATGTTTTACCTTTCCTCGCGGCTGTTACGGTTACGAAGAGTAAGTCTTATAGACACTGAAACTGAAGAAATGTCAAAATTGGCAAATTGGCAAGATACAATAGATTTCATGTACTGTTCTTTTCATTTTTTAGATCAACAAGACCTTCTGAACTGCAATCGTAATATATTCATTAACAGAACGTGATACATGAGAGTAATCCACAAAGAATTTTTTTGATCTTGTTGTAATTTGTTTTAAAAGAAACGAAAAGATGCCAAAAATGGTTAGATGGTAAAAACAAATTAGTACAAGTTGCGTTCAAAACACATTAAAAACCAATTTTTGGCATTTCGCAGTAGGAAGTTAGTTTTAGTTTTGACACATAAATCGTTCTAAGCCTTAATATTCTATTTTACAACTCTTCCGGCCGTCAATTCGTTTCCATTTCTATACCCTGTAATTAGTCACCTAATACAGAGGCTCTAATAGGTGACAAAAGGGTATAGTTACTCAGAAGTGATTAATGACATCTTCTTCAAGCTGAATTAATAAAAATAACAACATAAGGATTTATCCAAAAAGTACAAAATACAACTCAACGCCAGAAAAATTACTTGTAACTTACAAATTCTAAACAAGATATTTATCAGAAAAACTGAAAACTACAACTCTTGTAAAATGGATTATATGTTTAAAGATTTTCAACAAGAGATTTAGGAATAAGGCAAGTGTCTAACCTCATTGGGCACTTTAGTGGTTACTGGGGATAAGCTCATTTGTAAAGTTCTTTACATACCTGAACTTCCTTCTTTATAAAGGGTGAAACTACCGATATGGCTGACTTGTTTCTATGTATACACATTCGAATACATACTATAAACGCAGATAATTATGTACTTAACAGGAAGTTCATAGCTTCATCAGATATAGTACATCTGAAAGGTTTGCTCGTATTAATAAGTCAATGCGTAAACAGTCATTTGAGGTTATTCTTTCACATACTCTTTTACAAGACTTTTCAGACTGTTAGTGTTATTTAAATTTTGCCATAAATTTCAAGATCTAAAAAACTATTACCTTTAACGATTTACTACACGGTGGTTTGTCTGTTGATTTAAAATCGCAATTAAAAGATGTGAAAAGTTTTATTTCTTGCACGGTATTGTTATGCTGCCTCTAACCACTGCATCATTGGAACCACATATATGCTATTACAGATGTGGATAAATCAAGTTGTTGTCTTCCTTGCATTTGGAAAACTAGTCATGTTACATGTATACAAAAAATGATCTTGAAAAGATTGTAATTTTAAACTTGTACTCTGAATATTACAATATGCACATGTTCGAATTTGAACTTATGACTCATCTCAAGTTAGCTTCGCACTGTTAACATTTATTCTGTAAATGTCGTGCATTTTCAGTATTATTTACAAAGCAGACATACTATATCCATGGAAAGCACTTCCATTGATTTTTACAAAGAGCTGAGGATTACGTAGCTATAAATACAAGTATTTTTATAATATCATATAGTAAAGTAATTAATACGTGGGGATTCTTATGAAATTCTTAGTAGAGTAAAAAAGATTGGCAAAGTTTAAATGCATGATTTAATTGTCTCCAGATGACGTGGTTCATGCATTTAATTCAATGACAAAACAATAAAGAATCTTATGAAAACTTACACATTAGAACAATAGTAATGACACTATCATTGAATGTTTAGAGTTTGTAAATGCAGAAGTTGATTTTAAAAAAGTAAATTCCATATTTTACTATCGGTACAAAGTTGAGAAGCGTCGAATTAACGTATCTAGTCAAAAGAACAAAACTGAAGAAATAAAAACTAAAATTCATTTGCTGAAACCTAATCCATCATCTCGAATAGTTTGAGAATTAAACTCAGGTTTAACAAAATAAAAAGTTGCAAACATCAGATAAAAAAACTAGAGTACCACTACGTTATAGAAGGTTTGCAATCAGGAAGACGGACTCGGTAATAATTCTGGAAGTTCTAAATAGAGTTACAGACGACCACCATTATCAAAATGTACGGTTGAGGTTCGGTTTCAACAAATAAACAGAATACTAGGACCAGACTCTCAGCGGATTCAGATCAAAGTTTGTTGCATTATTAAAGACATCACTCAGCTACAAATGTATTCTAGGAAAACACGGAGCCCCACCATGGTGGCTGAAAACTGGCAGAAATCAACTAATGTAACCAAGGTATGACGGATGCATGAACAATAGTAACTCTACATGCCCTACCATAGTCAAACTGGGGAATAAACTAGAGAACAGTTATTGTCAGGTTAGATGCTTACCTTACTATTTAGACCTTTACTGAATAGATACGCCCGTTAGCTGCCGAAATAGCAAGTGGTTATGCGAATTTTTATTCTGTATATAACAAGAGTAAAAACTTCCTTGTTGGTGAAACCCGCTGTAGTTTTACCTGACATACTCCAATGAATTTAAGGTAAATCGAAAGATTACCAGGTTCTCGTTACGGCAACATAGGTCACAATGCTCTCTTTAATACTGTATCTACCTGATTATTATCAAGCGCTCATTATCTTGAGAAGGCGCCCTGATTCTAAAAAGCATCAATGGTTTCAGACACAGATATCGCGTGCAGTTATTTTGTTATTTCTCATAACTAAATTAATTTTATTTATGTACATATCACAGCAATCTGGTTCTCCTTACGGGCAACACTCATTCAGGAGCAACATCACATCCTTGATTATTTTCACAATTCTGATCCTACACAAGATATACTTGCAGCCTACACATTGAAATACAGATTTTCGGCTGATTATTTCATTATTTAACTTATTTGAGTAGATTTTCCTTGGTCAGGACCCAATAGAATATACTGATCGCAAACCTGAAACTGTCCCGACCCGTAATATAATTCAATAAATAATTTATCTCCCTAGGAAATAAAGTGTAAATTTAAAAAGATCTGACAGAATTGTAAATTAAATCTCACATAGTCCTAAAAGTTCTGGTCGAAATGTAGAGAGTTCACAATGAAGTCCAGTGGTGTTCCGAATGAATTCAAATCTGCAAGCGCTATGTACAAATAGCCTGGAACATTATTGATGTGCCAACCGTCACATTGGTGTAATCCTAAATGTGTCTAAATGACATTAATCTAAAAATAATGATTTAGTACGAACGTATTATTGAACACTTTGTAATTCCGGCGAATAATTTCAATAACTAAAACCTCCAAATATAAAACTGAACACACATGAAATATATTCCTTTTAAAACTGATATTAAGACAGGAATAAAAATTTCTGTTTTCTTCTCTCTTGTATCAAACCTTAAGTCACAATATGAAGACCAGGGTGAGGTAAAATGTTCATTGCTAGAACATTCTAAGCTATGAACAATATCAGGTCTGTTACGAAAACTTTAGTAAAGAACATGTCCAACAGCAGGTGCACCAGCAATTCCTGAGAAGAATACTTGTGTCCTGAATTCAGACTCAAGTAAACATGTGTACCTACAAATAATAATAATCTTAATATATAATCAACAATAATAACAGCGATTTTATATGTTGTTTACCAAAAAGAGACATTAGTCAGGTATGTCCAATTCCTACCTACACTTATGGACAAATGTCAATCACACAATACAAATTAAATGCAAATATCGTATAATCATCTACAAAAGCTGACAAGAAATACTGAATAAATATACTAAACACCGTGTCCACTATCCTGTCCCATCGATAGCCCTGGTCGTAGGTGGTTTGGACACCAGCAATCAGTAATGAAGGTCAAGTGACATACTCTTGACTACATCCTCTCGTTCCTCCGGTGCAAAGGAGGAAAGACGATAACAGGAAAGCCAATTAATCCATTACCATTACAGCAAGGTATTTACGACATTAATACTAACACCCCGGCCAGATTGGCTTTGGGTATTTACAAGTTCCTTAAGGATCTACCTCTTCTGCGGTCTTTTTCGTCGGTATATAAATCAGTGAGAGCAAGTTATGAAATCCAATGCGTCTGATTGAGATTTCATTGAACGATATTCATGAAGTATACGGTGGGTATACTATCAAAATTCATTGTGCCAAATTAGGTTTTAACACTCAATATATGATAAAGTCCATAAAATTCTTTAAGTATCGCTTTCATTTTAATGTTTCCGGTATCTGGTGCCTTATAATGCCATGAGTTTTGCTCTAGCTCTAGATACTAGTGATGAGAACCTGCAAACGAAATTAGAATATACTCTACATCTGTCCTAGAGCAATGAAGAGGTTAATCATCGTTGAAGAATGGCAGTTTAAAAATGTGTTAAGAAATTTGCAACAATGTTATCATCAATTTTAATCAATGTGACCGTAGCGTTTAAAGTTAAACGTGTCTATAAAACAAAGAGGACAAAGAAATATTAAATACCTCAACTGTGATACGAATATCCATTATATCAAGTTACCGTAATAACCACATTTATAGAAACACTAGAGAAACAATGTCAAATTCCTACTTGCATTGTCATCAAAGTCGTTTATCCTTGGGAGATAACCGCAGTCAATGTAAAAATGAAACATCATTATTGCTACTCCACACGTTTATTTAAGATACATACATAAATCGTGTAATGCCTGCCATGTAAAGTCACTCTTTATTGATACGACTCGAGGGTCTGAAAGTAATTCATATACAGAAGCATAACCAAGTTCAGTAAATTCAACAAATAATGTAATTCTCGGAGTTACAAATGGAAAATTTAAGAGGAACGTAGAGCATTGTGAATTAAATCCCAAATCATCCTAAATGTTTTATCACAAGTCCAAAAGTATAGAATGTTCCGAATAAATTCCAATAATTTTGAATGTGCCAATGTACCAATAGTCTTGATGTGTCCCAATGGTATAATCCAGAATGTCTTTGACTGAATCCTCAATAATCACTAGGTAATGCTGTAGTCCAAAATATCAACAAGCACTTTGTGATTCCGGTCAATAGTTTAAATAGTTTATTCTCTCAAATTATATATGAAAACAACAGTAAACGATTCCAGGGAGATATTAAAATAGGAATGAAGACTTTGTTGACAAAATCCTCTTTAATATAGATCCCCACTTGGCCTATGTTGCAAACCATTTTCTGAAAAAACTCTATCATCCTAATAGAAAATTACGCCAAACTGTAAACGAGTTCGATTTTAGAATCTTCAAGGGTTATAATCAAGGGCAGGTATGGAACTCAAACCCATGTAAACATCTATTTATAACTTACAAACAAGACAGGTACACACCACAACTCTATGCTCGATCATGGACAATAGTCAAGTACACAATGTAAACTAAACATACATAACATTTATATACGGGTTGTTCCTTTATCAATATCAATACTCTTTCAGCTAAATGCAGCAAGGGGGATACACTAGAAAACTTATGCACTGTCATCTGATTGTTTTGAAACTTCTGGTACTTTGCTAACATAGCTTTATATAAGACGCTAGTGTTAAGGAGTATCTTCAGCTCGAGTCAACATTTTGTTTTCTACAAGATTACTGAATTCAACTGGGCCCATTTTAATACTTAAGTTCTAAAACACATTACACTGCTGATTCATCCTATCTAAAACTGCATATACCAAAGCATATATAAATGTACTGTTATTGATAACTCCATCAAATATGATTTCTAATTTTCATATCCAGCTTCGACTAATAGAACGCTTCAAAGAAAGATATTGTAGTGTGTCTGCGGCCCCCATGCTCCAGCACAAGCTCAAATTATCATGGCAAACACTGAAACACAGAAATACAGAAATTGGAAATAATTTATCTTCTTATATAAAACTGTTAAATAGAAAGATTGGCATGTTCTCGTTACTGCGATACAGATGACAGTCACTGCTCTTTCATAGTAAAAAGACGTCATTATTAACAACAAATCATTGTTCAATTGCAAACATTTCTTCTCAAGCACTATGCAAATGGTTGCAACTTGCGTATTGAAATTTGAGTTAACTCAAATTATAATTTGCAACGCCAAGTGGAACCACTTGCCACAGCTTATAATATAATGCACATTGTCATTGGTTAAATATTTCTTCATATTACAGTTTGAGGCTAATTAATTGTATAATTTATTAAATCGAATTTGGAAACATCAAAGCAAACTGTGACTATCCGCCACACTTATGGACAGCTTCAGGCTTTGTAACCATGGAAGCAATTCGAGATCAAATAAAGTTCGTCGCAGTGTATAACCTGACACAAAATGTTGGGATTGTTCATCCTAAATTGTAAAGATGAATGAGGATTGCCATGTTAATGTGGTGTTTTTCTTTGCATATAAATACATCAAGTTTATGTTGGGTTGAGATAATGAGAATATGGAGTAAATATCATTGTTCTGGGATGTGCCAAGTCTGCAGAATCGAGATGGCTCTAAGGTAAGATTTAGATCTGCAACTTGTGTACAGTTGGTCTGGCAATCTAGCCATAGAGCTACCACGGCTCTAAAAAATGCAGAAAGATCTATCCGTTTAGCCTTTCGTCAAAGAGAAACCTACAAATTAAAGGCAAGACACTGCTTCACAGAGCTAATTTGGTTCTGAAGTTAAAAGAATTGAATTCAAAATTATTGTTGGAGAAGGGTAAAGGGGGTGAATTCCAAAGAAATTGAACTATATATAATGGATTTATAGGCGTCTGCACGAAGGTGACCATTTGTACCTGCATCAGTAATAGTGCGTTGTGTGTGTAGTCAATCTTCTTTAAGAAAGAAAATAAAAATCTCAAACTACTAATAACAAATAACCACGTCTTTTCTTCCAGCAAGTTTACTGAATGGAACTTATGGGCACAGTATATATCTGTGCAGGTAATAATCATAACTTACTTTCAAAATTAATCACTCTTCAAAGCCTGCTCAAGCATTTGACACAGTGAAATGTATGTTACGGTGACTTTCTTGTTTGTACTTGTATGGTATTAATATATAATTTATTGATTTTAACATTAACTTTTAAAACAGAAGATTTAAAGGACTTGAAGCGTCAGTATGGGTCACAGTGATCTACTCATATGATGACTGTGTAGAGCTCAGCAGGAAATATCCGCCTTTATCAAAAGTCATGATCAGAAATATAACTGTATGTATACATAGTGCACAAAACAAATGTGATCATTGGTGGAACGCAAATGTTTCACCTTAGCCAGTAAAAGGTGAAATATGGGTTACAATAACATTCGATTGCTGTTAGGATAAAGAAGCAATACTGATGCACACAATGATCTTGATTGCTGATTATAACACCAACAGTTGGTTGCTTGAAGGTTTAAGTTGCACCAGCACCGTAAATCAATATATCGCCACAAACAAAGTTTATGCGATAAAATGTATGTATCTAAAAGGTTTATTACCAACGAGCGATAACAGTTTAAAATAAACGTAACGATGATATGATATAAACACATGAAGATTCCGGGTTGAATGTGTATAATGAGTAGCTAAACAATAAAAAGATACGTTATGGTGATTATCGGTACACATGCACATTACAAATGAGCTAAAGAAATAGAGTTGCATACAAGCTCTATTTTAAGATAAATTTAACTTCCTTCAATAAATTTAAAATGCAAGCTACATTTACCGTATCAATAAGTTCCTTCATGTGTGACAAAAAGCGCGTAGTTTGGAGATAAAAAAAATCCATCATAAAGTGTTTCATGCTGAAGGGTGCATTGCGATAAATGAACTCTGATGTGCCTTCTCCGTTTAATATGCAGGAGTGGGTTATATAAGTATGACCAATTGTAATTCTTGCAATGACTATCTCTTCCTTTTGGATGTTTCTGTAGGAACGGAGAAATTCGCCTAAGCTAGGTTTGATTATGTGGAGCTTATTTTATTGTTCCAAATGTGTCATATAGTCCAATTTGGATGTAATAAATGTTTTTATATAGGTTAAGAATATTTTTTCAGCACTCTTGTCAGTGTGTCCCTCAACTTTGAGTTAATCAAAGGCATTCGAGAATTTAACTTTCAATGCGTGGAATGAAGACGAGTTTTCTGTCAAAGACAATGCTTAAAAACGTGGTTTCCTCAACAGTCAGTATAGGTGTTTATTCCAGCGTGCGTTGAAAATCATCATGTTCTATTAGTAGCTGACAGAAATGCATGCATTCTGTTTTTTATTTTGACAATTTGAAACCATTTGCAAAGGCCCAATTTTGAATACTGGTTATATGTTTTTGCAATTGTCTTTTAATTGTATGCATATGCTTCGATCGATAACATAGTAGGAAAGCATTAACATATACCGAGCAAACCACAAAAGGAGATAAAAACTTATATTATTAATTTTGATCTTAAAAAATGTAACAAGTAAAAACTGCCTTGAGTTAGACCCATCTCTTGTTCGTACATTTTGGAGAGGATTGGAGCCAACTCGTCCTTTGAATTTCCTCTCTGAAGGAATGTTGGATATAAAAGTGGAGAGGCGACCAAATTAGACCTAGATTATGCAGGCATTTATTATTACCAATTCCACGTTATATGATCGGCCATATCCAAGTCCAAGAAAACAGCTACTTATTAAAAGCATTGCTAATGAATATTTCAAATCAAACCATATGATCCTTGCTCCTACGGCCGTATTTGAAACTTCTTAGTTAAGAAGACATTAAATTGTTAGTCTCTAAATACCAAATACTAAATACGCCCTGTGTTGATCATTCGTTCCGTCTTTTTTCAGGCACAGCGCATCCAAAAATGGTTCGGTAGTTGATACGATGTGTGTTTTCCTTACCTGGTGTGGGAACAGGTATTTTACCGTGAACTGTTTCCAAGTTTTTGGTACATTACCACTGACCCATAAATATTTAAAATTTCTTATAGCCCATGAAAGGAGACATTTGAGATGACTTATACCTTTGAATTTTCTTCTCCTGTTTCCAGGTTTGGCAGTCCTTAGAGTTAATTTGATGGTCTTTTCCCGCAATTTATACAGTGTAGGGTGGCATTACACTTAGTTCCTAATAATTAGAGTCGCTGAACAAGTCAAACACAGGAGGTTTGGATCATCTGTCTTCGTGGTGCAAAAATCCAGCTTTTACTAACTTGGGTAGTGTTGAAGGTAAGCATGACCGTGTTGGTGTCCTGCAAATTTCCGCAACGTTTGATACGGATTCAACGAATGGCAGTGACACCTTGGTTCTTCATAAATTTGCACCTATTCTATACATGGGTCCTCTAGATTTTTCAATATGCAAATATATGATTGGCGTTTGCAACGGTCATTGTTGATTCCAAGAATCAGAAGTAATCCGCAAGAGACTGATAGCCCACATTATATAAGTAAGATATCTCACTCACTCATAAACAACACAACTGCAACATTATTTGTGTGTGTACTCTCTGTGGCGATAGGAATTAAAGAGGAATGACTGAAAGGTGCATGGTTTGAGCGCTTGAATTCGGGGCTATCCCACCTTTTCATACATATTATACACAATCTGAAAAGGGCATGATTTAGTAACCCCCTTCTCAAGAAGAGATACATAGTGAACGCAGTTCTTATTTATATCCTCTCTTTTTTTCTTCGATCATACACTGTGCCGAACTTAACTGTATAAAATTGGAGAAAATTAAACTAAATCATTTAGAATTTACTTTTCTAAATTTAGCTATGTAAAATATACGAACTAACTGTATTAACTTTTCTTACTGATTTTAATAGATTATTTTACTTTTGATACATGTCTTCCTGAGTAGACAATTGTTTACACACCCTCCTAACAATGAATACCTAAAGGAGTTATAGTAAATATGAGGTATATCAATTTTAAAACCCAACGCGACTGGAGTCTCCCGAACGTACTTACTTTATATAAGCGTGACTGTTGGCTACCACTCTAATGACTGTGTTGAAAAATATGTGACCCAAGATACATTCCCACTAGTAATTAAGAAGTTTTGTCCATATTTAAATGGAAGATCTAATTCTTTTTATTCCATCACCAAAACAAAGTCACTCTTTGTGGTCACATACTACGTCGTTTATTAGGGTCTACTCTGTCCGTTCCAATTATTAATTTCAGTGATTTCAAACTTCACGTGTCCCTACGGGATTATTACTAACCCCGGAGAAGGACGGAAAATTTAAAGGTAAAATAGCTCCGAGCCCCCAGTCAGCAACGCTGACGGTCTAGGTGTTACAATACAAAATTAATAAGGTGAAAGGTATAACAATTTAATACACTATATCACAGTATTCCACAATTACACGACAATGTTCAAATGCAATTGCTTCCAATCAATCCATGACCTATCCAAATTGCCAATTATTTCATCCCGCGAAATTAAAGGTGAGAGTGTTTCCTTCACCTGCCCCTCCTATGTTACTCATGTGTAACTTCCGGCTTGTATTTCCTTCGGTACTTCCGTTACCCTTGTTTCCGTTTCCCGGCTCTCCTTGTCGGTATTTCCCAAACCCTCGTTTTCGTTCTCTTGGCCTCGTTGTCGGTACTTCCGGTACCCTCGTTTCCGTCTCCGGCCCTCCTTCCTAGCACAACAGCCTATCTCTATGTGCTCTCCACGTCTTCTCCTCTCTAATTTTCGGGCGGCGTCCGCTCCCACGCAATTCAATCATTATGTCAACTCACTCACATCTAAATATTCCACACACGCTTGTTCTATAATAATGGCTATAACAACAACAATAATATCACAACTTCTGATACATATACGCATATCCCTAATTCTCGATATAATAACTATCAACATCAACAATATTCCTACGCATTTCCTACCTTACAAATTATAAAAGACACATACAACTATAAATGCTTAATTATACGTGCACAAGGCCAAAAATGCCTAACTCGGCACAATCCACAACTATATCTTCAAACACGAACAAGAACAAGGTCTAACAACTCACTATTAAATTCAGTTCTCCACCACGATGCAACATCGTAGTAGATTACACCATCCACTTCGATTTTTATCCTAACAACAACATACACTAATCTTGAATATTATTAATTCGCTAAACACTACATTACGACATGTTGATAATTTAGATAATTTAGCTATACATATAATATTAAAGTGCTACTAAATTAAATGCACGTAATAACGTATAAATCTTACGACATCTAGTTAGGAAGTGAGACAGATTCGAGCGAAGATATTTTACCTCGGAAGCCTTTGTTCCATTCTCGTCCGAAGTTCCTAGAATTAACTTACCGTACTTTTAACGAACGCACAACTTCGTCACTCGGAGCGCAGTCTAGTGTCTCCAACTTCCTAAGATGTGCTCACGCCAATGTCCAAACGCGCACTGATTCTTTCGCAATGGATTAAACAGAATAATGTCGGGCTGCGTGAGAAACCCGCCCAAAATTCGATTATCTTAGTTCTGATTGGATACGGGTGGTCTCTTTGAAAACGGTCTGGGGTGGTATCACTGAGGTGTTACAATGTCGTGTTTCCGGCCTCCAAGCCTAAACTGACCAGTGACATTACTGCTAATTGCAAACAAAAAGAGTTTCTCGCACCGCGACAAGTTTCTTCAAAGGAAGTAACCGCGAACTTGAAGTTAACGCAATGGCTAATTCACGGACAGGTATTTTCTTTGTTTCAGAATGGGTCTATAGCCTTAATATTATATAACACGTATTGACATTACCCAAAGTACTTTGAATTACGAATTCTATCTGAAGACATTTATAAACACGAGCAGGAATTGTTAACAAATTTTCTTACACACCTTGACACAAATCTAACTGTATGTCGCATACACGTATATGTCGTTTATAAGATGACAATATGTCCAAAAACTAAATTTAATATACTTAGAAAAGCGTTTCCCATTGATCGAAAATGGTGTGTGAATTGTGTATTAATAATGAGATCCTGTTTGGAGAGTTTGTGTGGAATTCCATTTTAACAAGTTTTCAACCTAATTGGGCAAATACAGTTATTTTAGAGATCAAATTAGTCTTAAGAAGGTTAGTAGATCTGAACAACGTAATAAATCAAAGTTACAATTAATGTAAAATTTATCCAACTGTATGGAAGAACCTGACCAAAATTTTCAAAGTTATTGCTCAGTACTTAATATTTTGTATCCATACATTCACTAAATTTCTAGAACGATTTGAATGTAACAATATTTTTCATCCTTGGACTGTATTAAATAGATTGATAAGTCCTATTACCGCATTACTACTTAAAATATTTAATTATACAAACTTTCCCAAATTTATCCTACTGTATCAGTCATGAATGCGAGAGGCATTGGTTACCGTAAATGATTTTCGTTTTCGATCAACCGGGTCCACTAGTATTGGTTATTCCGAGGTGATCTCTGATGGGGGCACTCTAAAAAGAACGCCCTATAACAGAGGCAGTTGAGAAATACAGAGTCCGTTGGTACGGTGGTATCTAAGTGAAAACAAAAGTCGAAAAAGTTATGTATAAGCAATATATTCAATAAACATTTTCAAAATTAAATTCGTGAATTTAGTCAAGCTCTTTGTATGACCGAGTCGGTCCATAAAATGATTTTAATTTATTATATTCTTATGCTATAATAAATAGGATATTTGTAGTTAGCCCCAACCTTTGTAAACTTACATTGTATGCCCTATGTCTAGAAAGTACCTTTAAAGAATTTGACATGATTACAAGGTTCACTAAGTGGTCTTCAGGGGCCCGTGGTGGCCGAATGGTCTAAAGCACTCGCTTTAACCGATTTGTGCCATCTCACCTCTGTCCGCGTGGATTCGAGTTTCGGATTCGGCCAATATGGATATGTGAAAAGCTGCCAGTAGCTTCGCGTTGGTCGGTGGTTTTTCTACCAGTTATAATGACCGCCATATACAGCCTATCAGGCGCTGATCAATGGCGTAAACCTAAAACAACAACAACATTAACTTGTCTTTATGCTATTGATCAACGAACCCAAGCTGAAACGAAACTCAAGAGTTTGACAATACACCGTCAGTGCCACCACCCCAGACAGAAAACGCCATTTTATCGAAGAGCCTAATTCTGTTGGTATTCTTTAATGCAGACAGTTTGTGGACTTTATGATTTGGACAGGGTATGTTATGAATGGGATTTGGTCATTTACCTAAATGTGTACATGTAAAGGAAATGTAAGAATATATTTTAACATAAGTATTTCTTTACACTAATTCGGTAGTGACTCATCATGACAACGTTTCTCGGTAGCGCCAAAATAGCGCTGTAATAGGACGTCGTAGTATGTTGGATTTTACGTGAGTAACCCTGTATAGCGTACCACTGTCGTGGTGGGAATTTTATTTGAGACGCTTACCTTAATATTTATCAATGTAATATATTGTTAAGTAAACCAGTTCTTGAAATAGTAAATGGAAATAAATATTTTTTTTTCTACTTGTAAAATCTTCTTTGTTCGGCAATAAGTGATCAGAATATTACCTGACAGGCTTGTTTGAATTAAAGCAAATAGAAAGATTAAAAGTTTCCCTTTACTGCAACATAGATGATAGTGAGCTCTCGAACATTATATGAACCTAGTTAACAAGGACTTCTTATCGTTACAATGAGTCTTGATTCAAAAGGGCCTCAAGAGTTTCGGACATCTTTAATGTGCTGTTATTTCTTTATTTGTTAGAACAAAAGAGCGATATATAATGACAAAATGAACAACACAATTGTCACTCAACACATTTGTTTCAAAGACATTCTCCTCAATCCCTATCTGAAGAATGTTAAATGATCTCAATGTTGTTTTCATCGCCACACAATGGGATCTACACATCTACCACCAAAATATATCCTGTTCCGTGTCTTGCCGACAATATGAGCAAAATATATTAGCATCTCCAGGCAATAAACCTTCTACCTCGGATAGAGGACAAGATCCAAGGTATCGAGTCTTTGATACCTAAACTAACATGTCCCTCGGCATTCTTGATCTTAGGGGGACTGGACACTGGCAATTGGTAACGAAAGTCGAATGGATCCCTCTCGCATACTGTCGGGTCCATCCATCCGATTCATATATATATAAAGATTTTGGACTCCAAAATGATAGAATTACTAGGGTAAATTTGCAACAAGGGATAAAAAAGAAACAGTTGTGTAGCAATAATAAACGATCGGGTTATTGAGTTTATTAAACAGAGAACCAGCATGTTTTGACCTATTTCCAGCTTGTGAACAAAGGACGGAACAGAGCGTGATTAAAAATCAGCCTCATCTACTAGATTTGCAAAATATATTATATCCAGGTAAATATATGCATGGAGGTTTTAAAGGAAAGACGTCCAGAGAATTGTGTTGTGGGATAATAGGCAAGAACAAAAACACCAACAACAGCAATAATAATAATAATAATAATAATAATAATAATAATAATAATAATAATAACATTAAATGTAATTACTTGTGAAAAACTGATGACTCATTGTAATTTTAATAAGATTTCAACGGAAAGGTTAGATTGTATTAATTTAGGCCGAACTTCTCTTTTGGTTTCAATTGTACCATTCAGCATCGTTCGTCATGTAAACGATCTATGTCGGTCCAACCAAAGCTTGATTCAGTCAGTAGCATCTAGAGGGACGCAACTAAATGTACATAAGAGATTGGCAATTACATCTGTAATCTCGACTGGCGAGATGTGGTGGTTGGCGACTTTCGCGTTGATTTTGTTGTGAAAGGAACTTTTGTGATTATTTATTAGTTGTTATATGAGGCTTTCCGTGGCATGAGTGGAATTAACATTACGAAGTAGGGTAACATGCGAGAGATCTCTAGGGCATAACGGAAATTTAACATAGGATGAGGCAGTCTGGGACATAAGGGGAATTTAACTTACAATTTAGCTTGTCTCAGGAAAGCACTATCATATAGTAACCACTTTTTGATTACTATTAAAAAAACACGCCCCTACAAGCCAGCAACCGTTATTTTTTTATTGCTGTCCCAACACATACCCCTATTTGCCAGCAACCACTTTTTGATTACTATCCCAACACATATCCCTACTTGGCAGCAACTGTTTTTGATTACTATCCAAACACCCCCCACCCCCCTTATAACCAGCAACCATGTTTTGATTACTATCCAAACACATAACCATAATTACCAGCAACCACTTTTTGATTACTATCTAAACATACATGCTACAATCCAGCAGCCACTTTTGGATTTCTATTCAAGCACACACCCTACAATCCAGCAACCGCTTTTGCATTACTATCCACACACACTATCCAATGAAAAAGATAGTGTTTATATATACACTATGTAGACACATGCAATCACGCCATCGCATAAGAAGGGGTAGAATGGAAAAGAAGGGAATGAAATAGACACTTTCATACAAACATGCAAATGACATAGAAGGGTCGGAAATGTTTATAATCACACTACTGTACACTAGTATACCCTCTCACATGTGCTACCACAAAATAAGCAGCACGGGATTTAAAGCTATAGTTGTCGACATAGGCATCATAAAACGTACACAAGCAAACACGTGTATACACAAACAAATAAGTACCTGCACATGTGATTTCTATTTCTCTTTTCTTGAGATTTGGGTGGACCTGAAGAGGGCCATTAGAGTTTGTTAACCAAAGACGTTTAACATAAGTGGTGTCGTTTCCTTGATCTTTTTCTTACACTTCGTCTAACAGAGGGTCCACAGATTAAGACCCGCTTCAGACATATTAGTCTCTCCACATATATTCTTCTTTTCCTTATCACTGTGTTTGTGATCCTGCTAAAGGCCTACGTTGACTCCACTTACATGGGGTATTCTGGGTTGAATAGGGTGTACGAAAAGATTGTTGATAACTCTACAGTTGTTTACATCTTTCTTGAGTTGTCTTGAAAACAGATGCAATCATGTGATAATGCTCTTGTATATATAGTCTAGGAACGGATTTAAATGTTCCACCAATCAAAAAACGAGCGTTAATTGTGAACGACCGATGAAAAGGAATGAATAAGAAGTGTTAGCACAAGCGTATCTCAGTGATTTTGAAGATGGCATGAGTGAGCCTGAATCAACACATTCTACCTCTACCACAATTCTAACAGAGCCAAGACCTCCCAAAAAGAAAGTCTTGTGTCAGGTTCCAAAAATTATTTTCACTTTTGAGAGACCCAAAAATTTACTTCCCAAACATTCAGAACTTCACCTTACACCTACATGGTGAAATTTAAAGGGTTCAAGTTTGAAGTGCCACCAGAAAAAGCAGTGTGTTTTATTACAGATTTGTGTGAAATCGTTGTTAGAAATATTCAAAAGACAGTGCCAAGCTAAAGATGACGATCGTATGATACTCTCCATTACTCGCAACAGTCTGATGTCTCTTGTCTTAAATGAGTTTAGTACACCGACAGAATTGACACCTTCTAAAGCTATCGACAAAATTCAACACGTTCTGTAATCGAAAGGCACGTTTAACTTGACGTATGGAAAAGGTGTTCTTCATATGACGCACGTTTCACCTCCCAAAGACAGTGGACGAAGCAAAGTGTTATTGATGTGCGAAATTCGCACTACTAAAGCAAGTGTTGTTCAAACTGATAACTCACAAGACCAGATGTTCTTAACCCGTGCCATCGTTGTGGGTCGAACGATAACGAAATGTGGAAAATTCATTGAAAGTATTCGCACATCGGACACAATACAAAACAAAGAGAAGCAGAACTACTTTTACAGCTAATAGGCATTTCTAAAGAGGCGGTGTGCGGCATTCCCAAAATGCAGAAGCTTTAAAATGTGTTGGCTTACCTGTTATACCTTCAAAGAAAACCCTCAAGTCGTTTCTCGGGGATCATATTTTCGAGACCGAAATATATACACGAGTATCATCATGAAGAGACGGATTACTTGGATTCACTTACACTTACAGGATTTCTCGGATACACTTATTATTCTGCGAATTGTGACTAATGATGTCGCAGTCGCAATCAACGCATTAATTACGGAGAGAGACGTCGGGGCTGTTTAGCTTCCAGACCATGCATTCTCGAAGAAAAATAACGAATATATTGCTCTTTTTGAACGCGAACCCTTGGCGTCCCAACTTGTTACGGACAACATTGCATGAAATACATTCAACAACACGAAAGTACTTGCGAATTGTTGAGACTTGTGGATATCTTCTTCGAAACCAATAATCCAAAGATACACATTTGTTCTGGAAAGAGAAATTGTCGTTTTGGAGACCAAATCGTGGACTTCGAACATCAATCTTGCATTCCAAAATATGAGAATTATCTGGGGAAAAATATAAAGGAAGACCAGCACCAGAACAGAAATAAACTAGTGTGTTTTATCTTTTTTACTCTGAATGTACATAAGAGACTGGCAATTACATCTGTAATTTTTGTGTAGCTCATCGTGTTCGTGTTTGTGACAAGTGTATACAAGATCCTATATTCTTTTCACTCTCCCAGTTGGAGTAACATTCCAGGGGAACCAGAAAAATATCTTCGGGCCTCACGCTTTTTCAGTTTTGCCGAATGTAATTTAGACCTTACCGACGGACACTTGAGCGAACAGGACATTCAGCGTTACCGGCACTGTCATCGATAAGCTAGTATCATGGCTCACAATTTCGAGGCATACGTAGGACAAATTCTTCTGAAATGTTATTCAGAACATAGCGCCGAAGGTTCAGCAGTCACCATCTACGGAGCTAAACTCAACTACAAGAAAGTGGGAAATGTACAGGTTAAACATTCCATGACCTATTTTGATATGCCTTTAAGCAAAATGTCTAAAACATTTCTACTAACAGAAATGTTCAAAGGTTATTTTCCACACGTTTTCAATACCAAAGCTAATCAACACGTGCTCCCACATTTGCAAGACGTTCATTAATACATACGACCCCGACAGTGTGCACACAGAACACAACGAGAACATTCTACGCATGATACTAAACTCACTCTTCAAAACTGTATGACTTTCAAGACGATATATTGAAGTATTGCCGAACTGATGCGAACATTACACGCCGTTGCTGTGAAAACTTTGACTATTATGTCTGGATCACAAAGGAATAGATGTTTTGAATAAAGCTCCTACCATTGTTAAAGTTTGTTGATTAGTCTATCGAAAGATGTTCATGCCTGATAATAAACTAGCTATCACAACCCCTCAGTCTTATCTCTTGGTCAACCGTCGCCAGCTCTATTACTTGGTGGCAGTAAAGGCAAATGGATACAACATGCAAGAAACTGTTTATAAACGAAGACTGGAGGTCTTTCTGTAGATGGTTAGGGTTTAGAAAACACCAGACTGTGTACGAATTCCAGGAATATTTATTTCACGGATGCGACACTTAACTTCCTCAGCGAAACAAGAAAAGTCCATTCTCAGAGTTACCATGAAAGATACGAGCAAACATGCCAACGATGCCTGAAGTTAGAAGGAAGGTCATAGAAATGCGAGAGCACAATTACGACCGACGTTACAAAACCGATGCAGAATTTTGACGCATTGCCTAAAGTTACGACCTAGTATATATTGAACTGTTTGAAGGAAGAATGCTTGATATACAACGTAAACGAATCTTAACGAACGCAGATCAAGTACATCGATGTTTGTTCTTTGTATCATTGGATATGCATATATTAACGATTCCCTACCTGCCAGGTTGAAATGTTGACGGAACACATCGATGTGGAACACATTTTTCAATACTGAAGATTAATCAGATGCAAAGTGTTATTCCCGACGAATTTGTACTATGTTGTGCTACCACAACATTGCCTAGACAAAAAGGTGATTCCAATATTGCTTACGTTTCCCTGAAGAATATAATCAAGACCAGCTTTGTTGCTACCAGGATGAACAACGCGCTTTGACAGGAACGTCGGTAAGTGTTGAATTGTTTCATGCTCTAGACTGTAGATACCGCTTGTTATACATATACGAAATTTGGCACATTCCTACCACAGAACAATATCGAAGGACGAATACTTTAATGAAGGAATTTTCTCAGGCTACTTCAACGAATTCCTGAAACAAGAAGCTAGTGTATATGATTCCTGTTGTCAAGCTCCAGAGGTCAAAGACAAATTCAAAGAACGGTACCGAACTGAAGAAGACATTACCATGGAACACGTGGGAAAGAACAAAGGAAGACGATCGTTTGCCAAAGTCATGTTAAATTGTTTGTGGGACAAAAATGGCGCAACGTCCGATATTACCCAAAATGTAATACTTGACAGATCCAAGCTATTATTTTCAACTCCTACACGAAAAAGGAAACTCATGAATCATATGGAAACTCTCCGCGAAGATTTGATATTGGTAAATTATAAAGAATTGACCAAGTTTGCACCCCAGACGAGTTTGAAAATGTCATCATTGCAACGTACGTGACAACCAATAACCGTTTAAAATTGTATAATGCCTTGGAAGATTTAGGAGATTTAGTCCTTTACTCTGACACCAACATATGTATGTACATTGATTGTCCTAACAGCTATCACCTAGACATGGGGGGGGGGAAGGGTCGATTAGGTGCATTGACTGACGAACATCCACAATATACTACGTCTAGTTTTACAATCAGTGGCCCCAAACATTACGGATACTAATACGGATTCCAACAAGGAAAAATGCATACCTTATGCAAAGTGAAAAAAAAAAAAAAATTAAACTCAGTTATCGTTCGAGTCAAATAGTCAACTTTTACGGCTTGAAAGAAGCTTTACAGACCGGTGGAAATCAGACTTTCCCCTGAAACATTGGCCCCACGCAAAATGTACATTTTAAAAATCACCACGTTATCAGTAGACCTTTAGAAAAATTATATCAAAGTGTCCAGACCTTAACACCTTGTCGTACAGACAAATTGAGCTCCAGTATTAAAAGAGGGAAAGTTTCATGACAAAAAATTCGTGTAATACAAATGCTGATCTAGAAAGATGTAGAATTCAACACAGCAACCACATGATAGCCCGCTACGGACTCCAAGTTCAATAATGAACTCGAGTCCGATGCTGTGCTTTGCGACCAGAGTGATGCTATACAATGACACAGCGTTGCAGCACGATGCCATTCGTGCGCCTTGCGGTTATACTAGAAAAGGCGATGCAACACGACCTTTCTGCTTTACTGATAAACGTGATACTGTGCATAAACTTTATATACGGATCTCATCCAAGCACTCGCAAACCACTTTTGATACCACAAGCTCATCAAGATGTACACATTTAAGAATAATACACGTTTACTGTGGCTTTTGCCAGTCTATTTTGACCATGAAAGTCTTCTCAGTACCCACTAGCCATGGCCTGATGTCAACTTGAGACTTGGAGACCAAGTACAGTGTTTTAATTTTGGTTTGAAGATCAATAAATGAGTGTGTAAAGACTTAGATATTCTGGAAGATGCCAGACAGTCTCCATACTGTCACTACCTTTCTTTGGTGGGGCATGATTATTAACCACATGTATACATTAGAAGAGTGTAATTTGACTGCTGAGCTACACGAATAAATGTACAAAGCGCTCGCACAGGTTCAAGTGAAATGTAAGCTACAATTGCTGCTTTACGACAGAAACGTTTTAACCAGTTGATTGTATCAAAAAGAGTTGAAATGGTCAGACATTGATCAATTGTTCTGCTATGTATCTTTAATTTATATTGTTTGTTGTTTTCTTTCAATGATTACAAGTTATACTTATATATGTATTTTGAATATGACAGCTGTCCATAATCAAGCTAATGGTGTACCTGACCAGTGACATATATTTTGTAAACAAAAAAAAAAAAATAAATAAATAGTAAATATTTCTCTATGAGTAAAGATTATATATTCAGATCATAATCAGTGGAAGTAACCATACTCACTTCTATCTGAATATAAGATATTAGTTTTCCGCTTGAAAATTCCTAAACTTGTTGACAACTTTGAATATTTTTAAAGAGGAGACTGACTTACATCCTGATTCTATTATTGTGTCTTAACTCGTTATATAATGTTGTTTACTTGAATCATCATACATTCCTACCTTAGCATCCGAAGCAGAATCAATCTTGTTTTTGTGTCCAGTTTTTAATCTGGTTGGATTTATTTATTCAAATTATTATTCACTGGAATTGCAAAGTGCTCAATAATATTCTTTGACTAATACATTAATTTAGAATAATAGTGAATTCAGATACAGACATATTGGATTATATTATTGTAATACATCAAAATACTGTTAACACATCACCACATTCCAGGCTATTCGCACCTTAGCACGTTCGAGACTACAGGCACATAAACAAATTTAATATCGAAATTTATTTGGAATACGACCTGGAATTCAAGTGTAAGTTCATACATTTGGACTTGTGATAGAACTTTAAGAACTATTTGGGATTTAATTCACAATACTGTAAGTTCTTTAGAATTTTTTACTTTGTAGGGAAATCAATTATTTGTTGAAGTTTACAAAACGTGTTGGCCTTTGTTCTTTTCTTTTACTTAATTTAAGACCAGAGAGTCGTGTCAACCTGTAGATAAGAATAATTTCGGTGCTGTGACTTGTACCTGCAATGTGGCAGTGGTACACATAATTCCTGAGAAGAGAGCCTTAGAAAACCTTCAAACACGTTTTAAAGACGTATTGCCTAGAGAAGAGACTTCTATAAGACGTGCGGGGTGCGAGTTAGTCACTGACCTGGTGCCATATAATTAACCGTCAAATACCGTTTAGCAAACATATTACTATTTCCTCAAAAATAAAACATTAATGGGAAGGACTAATATTAAACCTAACCATGCCACGATTTTTTGTCCTGTCGTGGAAATAAGACAATGACTGTCTTCAGGACTTCGAAGATTACAATGTACTTAACCAGAATTTATTCCACATACGATTCCATTGAATTTTGGATGAATAGTGATGAAAATGATGAAAACAAGTTGTGTCCGCCCGTGTGTAAAATACACTTGTTCTTTATCCACGTTGCATACTTACCAAGAAAAGTGTATAGCTAGTTGGTTGCATCAACCATTTTATGACGGGATAGATGTACATGACTGGAGAAGTCTCGGATTCGATACTTAGATACAAGATGTGACTCATTATACCAAAGACACTGTGTCGCTGATCCAAGAAAAAGGAGACTTGGAGCCAGTAAAGGACACATCAGAAGCGCAAATGGAAAGTGTATCTTCATCCACCCTATTAACATATTAATTGCTGGGACACTTAGTTCAGGCAAAACTAAATTTATAAAACCTTTGATCAAATACAGATCACAGTGGTTTGCTCAATGACAAGTTAGGAGTAAAGACAAAAAACAAATTAAACTTAGGTATACACATAAAGGATATCATCGTAATGTTGTTATTATTATTATTTAAATTACTCAAAATTTAGTTCAAAAAAGGGAAAGCACGTCGCACCATCAGTTTCAATGCCTATTATGTTGCACTGTTTAGAAGTCCAAGAGATAAATTTCAGGTGAAAATGTCAGACAAATAGTTAGGAGGCCGTTGACTGCATAATGCATATGACGAGGCCACTCAAACACCCATGCGTACTTACTCGTCAATTTAAAACTTACCACCATCGATTATTTGAGATTTGGTACCAATATGTTTCACCACTGGTGCCATGAAGAAGGTCCCGTGGTTTACGTGTCACCTTTGACGTCTTGATGAAAGGAAACAATGTGAACACCGTACACGTATTTTCTTTCAAATAGTATTTGACTTGACATCCTTTCAGTCTCATCCTCCTGTTAAATTGATTCTTGCAGTGAATGTCATCAATGTACAAGTCAGTGCACACATTTTAGAAAGAAGTTTCAAAGAAGTGTTGCGATGGTTTCCTTTGAAGGCACGTTAATTGCTACAAGGCTAGTTCCATCCAACAGAGTACTGTTTTTAAAAAAACAAAAAAAAAAAAAAAAAACCAACATAAGGTAGCGTTGTGAAGAATCGATACGGAAGCCAAACTAACTATTTTTCAACCTAGTGGAAGTGGCTGTTTTGGTGTTGTAAATTTTCGTTCCGTTTTAAAAATGGGATCCAAATGTCGAAGCTAAAAGGAAAAGGCTGAATCCCCAAAAGGACGGCAGATCAAAATAAAGAATTGTGGTGCAGCAAGGTCACTGTCACAAGAAAAGAAAAGTCCCAGAAAGTAAACCCCAAGAAAAATACACGTTTAGCCAGAGAGAGAGAGAGAGAGAGAGAGAGAGAGAAGGCACTGACGCACGTACTCCAGAAAACTACTCATTTTTCTTCGCTGTTCACGATTATGCCTGCTAAACCTAATTTAAGACCAATGTTTCCTAATTTGACGAAAAATTTCAATTCCTTTTTCATTGGAATTGAACTTCTTCAAAGTCTTCTTCGACAGCCTTAGCGACTGCCGCTGCTGCTAAAATGGTGTCCTCTTCTAATAGAAAAGCATAAGACAGAAAAGGTGTGCTGCAGATTTTACTGGAACTGTCCAAAGAAGAACTGTCAGGCACTTGTCCGTTGAAAACACCTCTTCGTCGAGTGCTACCAACAGTGAAGTTGATACGACGCGCTGACAATTAGTGGTGACGTATTCCAGTATTAAAAGGGTGATATTAGTTGCACTTCGGTGATTTTACTCCTCAGACAAAAGATGTCGCCCATTCCAAGACACAAACTACTTCCGAAAGGCAAAATAAAGGCACCCAATCCTTATTTAGCTACACATTGGGATGTTTTGTCAGTATTTAACAAATCCAATGCTCAGATCCGAAAACAAATCATTCATAAACCACTCAAAGAAATCTTAAATATCATGTGTGAATGTTGTTTCAATGTTTTGAAAGGAACGTTCTTCACCAAATGGTGAAAATATAATATCAATAAGCAAAAAGAAGAAAACAAAATGATGGTTCATCGAGGAGACTATCCACCCATGCTGATATGGCCGTTGTTAAAAGGGGTTGCTCTTTTGGTTAGGATCAGTTGCTGTACCACATTCAGGAGGAGTGATGAGATGAGGAACGAAAAAAAAAAGATCAAAATGATTACACTTGTACTTATTATATTTATATTATGATCATTATACTTGTACCTACTGATCTTATGAAAGGACGAAACCCCATTTTAGTTCCATACAAATGATATATGAAATTCCCTCCTTGGTACGAACAACGGATACCCCAGTTACTGAAAGAATTACAATCGTTGATGGATCGAACCAATTTGTTCGGAACAGAAAATTTATGAACGTCAAGATGTTCGAGATATCAACAAAAATATTCAAAAGCTGATAGTGGTGGGTTGGGGCTTTAACCACCTTCTTTTGTTTTCCTTGTTGCAATAAATAGTTATATAGTTATATCATCAGACAGTGACTTGCTCATAAATAAATGTCAGAAATGTTGTTTTAAATGTTTCTGCATGAATTTTACCACACAATTTTCGTTATGGTTTTCTTGACTAGTACCATTTGCTGAGGTTTTTCATTGTTGTCACTACTTAACCAATTTGGGCACAATCCTACTTTGGTTTGTCATTCATATGAATACACTTTTCCTTGTAGCGACATGTCAACATTATGGCCCTATACTGTTTTCATTTAACGTTCTTTAGTGAAGTAAATCACGGGTTTTTAAGCTACATACATGTACTTGTTCTTTTCAATGTATGTTTATTCCTATATGTTTTGGGCTATATGCACTTGTGAATACCTTCATACCTTGAACAGCTGAAATAACAAGAAAAACTCGTTTAAACCGGACCGTGTTTCTTTCCTTGTAGAAATACTGTCTTCTTTCGTGGAAAACTGTTCGTGTCAAACAAGAAATACCGTTATTTTTGTCATGGCTTTTCTGTGTGTGTGTGTGATTTGGATTTTTTTAACGTAGCTTTAACAATTTTTCAGTCATATCGCTACGATGTCTGCAGTGTGGCAGTTTATAGTGATGTCTAGCACTGGGGCATCATGCCGCAGACATGTAGCATGATGTCCCACCCAGTCACATTATCCTGACACCAGGCCGACCAGTCCTAACACTAACTTCTTAATGCTGAGCGCCAAGCGAGGCAGCTGTTAGTACCATTTTTGTAAGTCTTTGGTATGACTCGGTCGGGGATCGAACCCACGACCTCCCGCATCCAAGGCGGACGCTCTAACCACTAGGCCACCGGAGCGGTCATGGCTTTTCTATATGTCAGACGATGATTTCTCACGTTTTGAAAAAAAATATGTTTGTGATATTATTCGACCTACTTTGTCGCCAGCATATTAAGATGTGTTCGGTGAAAATATCTGTAGGTAGTCATACTGATTTGTATCTATATGGCGTATTTATGGAGACATTCTGGAAGAAGGTTTCATTTTCAAATTTTTTACTTTGCACGAACTCATAATTAGTTGCCTGATAATTGGTACACAAAGGATTTTATTACCATTACATAACTTGATCGCATTCAATGTCTGGACATTATGGTATACGCCTTTCCTGTACAGGTTACATTCTTTATAGACCCAACTGCAGACACATTAAAGTTCACGGAATATTTAAGCTGGAAAACATTGGAATTTTTTAAACGTCTGATGTAAAGGGTAACCCCACCTCAAAAATAAAACCGTTTGATTCCTGAAACGCATTGGTCTATGATTTAAGTCACTTGATATACGCACATTCATGTACGAATGCTAAAGGTCGTTAAAAGTAAAGCGGAAAGCTAACACAACGGTCTGCTTCAAGAGTTGTAATTCTGAAGATGCACATTTCGTTAAACCGAGTAAACCAACCAATAGATACCCGATCCAATATATTTAGGTGATAGAGAAAAGTTTGTTTCAGGCCAATAACATAGTCTTTGCCAACAACATTTTAAGAAACTATTACGAATTAAGACTAGTTTCCTTGTGTTCTTTCATTTTATTGCATGCTCATAACAAAACATGCAACTTTTGTATGTATTTCTCTTGAAAATGATTATAAACACCACTTTATCTTATATTTTCGCAAAAGCAGAAATTGTGATATAATCATGAAGAACGGACATGTCAAGGTCAGTGGAGATCAAGCAGTCTATTTCCATCACATTTTGAATGGGAAGTCCCTTTTATGTCATTCTCAGTCAGACCTTCCATTTTGTAGAGTCTTCGATTGGTTGTATGGCTGATGTAAGTGCGTTAAGCAAAATATTCAATGGTTTCAAATGTACACCCATTACTCGTTCCACTTTGGAAGTGAAGGTAGTGCAAATAGTTTGAAAACAAAATGTTTATTTTCTTAAAGTATCAATGCTCGAAGTCATAGTTGAAGACTTCACACATGCACTAATTTCTACATCTACTTAATATTTTCTACACTCTAGCTTTTATACATAACATATGAAAGCATACTTCAAACAACTACTGGCGTTTCTCCTTAGATTCTCGTTACGGCAACATAGTCCACTGTCGATGCTCTCTCTAGTGTCAACCTGAATATTAGCAACCACTCATCATCTTTAGGACGCGGTTGACTCTAAAGGACATCAATGGTCTCAAACACAGATTTTCTCTATTGTTATACTGTTATTTCTCATACCAAAATAAACTGCGTGAATGCATGTAACACAACAATTGGTTCTCTGTACGAATAACACTCATAAAGGAGAAACACCACATAATTGATTATTCCTATCATACTCTCCCAGCCCAATATATACATATAGTTTACACATTTTCATACCGATTTCGGTCGCTTTTGTTTCTTTAAACTCATTTCTAAAGATTCTCCTCGGTCAGGACCAAGTGGATGCTCGCCCAGCACAATATGGACATTAGTTTACACATTTTGATACTGACTTTTTATTGAAGATTTTTCTAGGTCAGGACACAGGAGAACATACCAATCGCCTTGTAAAGCCTACCCTGGCCCGACAGTGTTATGTACCTTTTAGCATGAAACTGACACCCAAGTAACAATGACGCCAAGCAGCAGGAAGGGTGAACCCTACAACTTTTTGCTCGACCCCGTAAGCAAAAATAAAGGTTCCTACAGGGGCTGAAAAAAAAAGGTCAATAACATAAACCGAAGCCTATAACTTTTATTATTACCATATAATTTGAAAAACGGATAATAAATCGTTTGGGTTAGCTCATTTTTGTTATTTTATTTTTGACTTTTTTGTTTTTTATGTTATAATGCGTTTAGTTTACTTGTCTGGTCACTCAATTTTTGTCGTTCACCCTTCCTGCTGCTGTAATTAAATCATCATTGTTATATCAATAATGAGTATTGGAGAACCACACTCAGCTAAATTAGCTCGAGAGCGACTAGAGGCAATTAAAAAAATATCTACCTGTTCGTGATTCTGTTAAGCAACAACTACAATCGCGTCAGGAGTCTCAGGTGGAATTTACAGAAGGTATAGAACAATTATTTAAACCGATTGTCGAACCAACGAAGAAAATTGTTACAGCAACCGAAGCAACACAACAAGCTCTTGCAACATTGCCTGCTGATATTGCTGGTCGTATTCAAGCAGCTCAACCACCACCACAAGCATCACAAGCACCACCACAAGCACCACCACAACCAGAACCACCAAGAACCAGAACTAAGATAATAGATAAATTTACACCTGAAGGTATTGCTGCTATCAGGAACCCAACCCAATTATTTGATATTGCCGCGTTTGGATATTATGAAAGAAAAAAATATGTAAAACCAGAACATGTTAAATCTCTAAACTCTGCCAATTGGATCAGAGATGTATATCGCGTGTGCTACTGGTATTCCAGAAATCAGATCTAATGAAGATATTGAAAGTTTTAATGAATTTGATAATACTGTACATAAACATATAAAAGAGACTAAACAAAGTAAACGATTATCACAACCACCACAATTTGAATTATCACCACTATCATCACCACAACTCAAATTACCATCACTACAACAACCACTACCACGACTGCAACCACTACTACAACAACACAAGCTACTACAACGACAACAAGAGATACAACGACAACGACAACAACGACGAGAACAACAACAAAAAGAAGAATTTGCAACATTACCACAATCACCACAAATTAAATTACCACGATCACAACAACTACAACTAGTCCAAACAACAGGTAACGAAGAAGAAGAAAAAGAATTTTATGATACTCCTGGAGCAACTGGAAGTGGTTTAGGAAGTGGTCTTATTACTTGTCCCAATAACGTTCTTGCTGATGTTGATCGACTAGAAATTCTCATTGGAGGAAAACGAGCTGGTAATAATTCATCAGAAATCATTAATGAAGCAGCTGATATTTGCAAACGATTATTTACAGGCGGTATCATGGATATTAATGTATATCGGCCTCTCATTAATGAAATCTCGATTACCAATATACAAAACGACCTACGGAGATGGACTAGGTGATGTTGTTCAGGGTCTGTTTAGAAGAATAGCCCCAAAAGCAATACCGATTGCAAAGCAACTATCAATGAAAGCTATTGATGTTGTTCGTGAAAAAGGTATAGGCGCTGTTGGTAATATTGCTAGCAAAGCATTCTCATCAATCAAAGATAGACTAACAAGATTAATACACAGACCACAAGCGGCCCGACCTCAACGTGTGAAATTGGCCAGCACTGAAGTGATGCCTGCAAATGTAAGTAAAATAATAAATCAAGCAGCTAATCAAAAACTAGCTGAGTTGGCTGATGTACCAATGTCGGAAAAGGAAAAAAATATAACCGCTAGTCTGATAGCAGGAAGTGGTCTTCGTGTTAGACGAAGACGATAATAATAAAGATGTTTAAGCGTATATCTGACCCCACGTTCGACATGGATGCACCAGTTCTCAAAGATGACTCTGTGCGTGATTATCAGTATTATTCTTATGACGCACGACTGCCAGATCAGCGTGGACGAATCGAACTACAGGTTCAGGATACAAGTAGATATTTCTTACCCGCTGAAACATTTATTGAAGTAGAAGGTGAAATTTTAAATAACGTTAATCCTGCAGCACCAGTAGAATATGGAGCTGATATTAGTGTCGGTTTTGTTAATAATGGTATTATGGCGTTATTTGATAGCGCAACGTACATGATTGACGGAAAAAATATTGAATCAATCCAGAAAGATGTTGATGTTGCTACAACAATACTTGGTCTTGCGAGATACAGCGACGATTATTCAAGATCAGCTGGTCCATCAATGATGTTTGTAAAAGATACTTCTAATTCTCCAGAGTACCGACAATATGAAATAAGACGACCACAGAATCATGCTAGAAACGCTGATGCGGATGTACAAAATATGATTATTAATATAGATCCAGATTTCAACTTAGGATTTAGATCACGTCGAGCAATGTTAAAAGGTGATAGGAGAACATTTTCATGTGTAATTCCACTGTCACATATTTTTGGATTCTGTAGAAATGTCAGAAAAGTCATTATCGGAGCCAAACATACGGTTGTACTTGTACGAAAAGGCGATGATAATGATGCAATATGGAAACACATTGGTGATCCTGGTAAAGTAGTATTAACAAAACTTTCATTGTGGATGCCAGTGATGACTCCGTCAATATCTGAAGAAGACCGGTTGCTATCTTTTATGAGTCAAGGCGGTAAATCAACGTTGTCATGGTTGACAACGACCACAGATGCTATCCAGAGTAATATTAATGGTTTATTTACATGGCAAATAGCTTCTCAGCAGGGTGTTTCTGCACCAAGACACATATTTATCGCATTACAAGATGTTGCACGAGTAAACGATCAAAATCAAAGTATAATGATATTTGACAAACTTGATGTTTCTGAAGTTTCATTAAGGAAATGGACATCAAGAACCATCCGAAGATATATTACTGAATTTCGATCAAAATCATGTAGCACGTGCATATCATCGTCTTATGTCGTTTATGGGGCGTGATCAGAACATTGATACTGGTTTACAAATATCACAGTTAGATTTTACAACGCTGTATCCGATTTATTACTTTTCACTAGAATATTTAGATTTAACCAGACAATCAGTAGTTGATATATACTTTCGAGCTCGTGTGACTCGAGGAGTTATTGTCAATTACAGAGCAATAGCCGTTATACTCAGCGATAAGACGATGTTACTTGAAAGTGCTGGTGGATGAATAAGAGTTATTGATGCTCCAGTAGAAAACATGTAATTAGATCGTTCATAATATTATAAATGTCATATAATCACGTTAGTGTAAGTCTGACTCCTGGTCAGATCAAAAAGCTGCAATCAGCATCAAAAAATAACTGTGGAATAAAAATATCGCTAAAGCGAGAACAGATGAGCGGTGCAAATAAATTATCGTTGACCGAGCGTCAGTTCAGAAACTTCAATGAAGCCAAAAAATCAAATAAAGGTATAAAACTTAATCTTTCTGCGGGCGCCATCAAAGATATTGCTAAGACAGGTGGTATATTTCCACTTCTCGCAGCTATACCAGCATTAATAGCCGCTGCAGCCCCAGCTGTTGCAAAAGCAGCTGCATCAGGCGCTGTTGGAACTGCTGCTGGAATGGCATTAAAGAAAGCAACCGGACAAGGAATAAAAACCTCCAAAAAAAAAGGGAAAAAGTCTAAGACTACCTCATTCGTGGTACGGAAAGGGTCTAAGATTACCAGGGACCCCGCATTCGTGGTACGGAAAGGGTCTAAGACTTCCCGGGACAGTTTATTGATATCACCCATGTCCAATTTTGATTTACTTAATGCTGCTAAAAAATTAAAAATAAAAAACTTCAGAGGCGTTTTTATGCGCGATCAATTACCTACCGTTGCAATGCAACATGAAACCGGTATCATTAATCTCGATAAAATCTCTGGCCCAGGCACGCACTGGGTCGGATATGCAATTGATCCACGTGGAATTATTTATTTCGATTCGTATGGATTAGCACCACCAAAAGAATTTTTAGAGTACGTTACCGGCGATAAAAGTATTCCAATCTGGTATTCAACGCTACCAACACAAAAATTAACTGATCCCCCAATATGGGGTCGTGAAACCCTCGCCGTGCTTG
Source organism: Megalonaias nervosa (assembly GCA_016617855.1). Classification (NCBI taxonomy): domain Eukaryota; kingdom Metazoa; phylum Mollusca; class Bivalvia; order Unionida; family Unionidae; genus Megalonaias; species Megalonaias nervosa. Next base: position 6,739 of record JAECUM010009633.1, on the reverse strand, counting down.
ATGCTGTATCAAAATCAACAGCGCCACCACATAAAGTCGTGCACGCGTTCACTACACTACGTCATCACACTTAAACAGATATCAGTAAATATAATGGTAGATATTTATGGAAGATCCTCAGGTATAGCTCAGAAGGTCGATTAATCTAAATATGCAACTCTTGATCAGCTCAGAAATGAAATCGATGATTTATTAAATATCACAAGTGTGGATCAAAATGAAGTCGTCGTTTTTCAGGATAAACAAGGACGATTAAAAACGAGTAACATACAACTACCAGATGTACTTGTACGAATTCCCAACGCGGTTGTTAATAATATCGTTACTTTCGCTGATCAAGGTAAAATACAGGATTCCGGTAAATCGGTTAACGACTATGTTAAGAAAACTGGTGATGTATTTACCGGTGACGTTATTATGTCAGGAAGAAAAATTACGTATCTTGGAGATCCAATCGCAGATGCAGACGCAGCAACAAAAAAATACGTCGATGATCAAGAATCCAAATACGTGTCAGTGCGCGGTGGTATAATGCGTGCATTTCTCGACATGAATAATAATGGTATTAATAATCTCAGAACACCAGAAACAGATTTTGACGCTGCAACGAAGAAATACGTCGATGATAGCAATAAATCATTAATGACAGTCAATGATGAAATTGCTGCATTTAGAACTGATTTTACCAATCACGTGCAAACGTTTCTGAATTTCCGTAGAAATATAAACAGATCTATTTATGACTTTTTTGGAAATCCACCAGTCGTTGACATAAAACTTACCGACATTAACACGAAAATCAACGATATTGTTAGTGGAATTCCTGATATCGTTGAAAAAACGAATCTTATTAAAATTCCTCACTAGCAGATATTCAACGTAGTATACACAGTAGCATCAGGATTAGGAGTATGGACACTGCAAGATAATAATCTCAAACACACCGCAGAAATCACTGGCGTATACAGGCTGTCCGTATTTAGTAGTGCAAAATTCAGTATATTTACTACATTTCCATGGCGTTATTCAAACGATACTTTTTCTGGAGTTGTATCCGTTATAATAAATAAAGATGCGGAAGAAACATTTCTGCTGGAGGCATCTGATAAAAAAATTAACCAGAGCACTATACTGGTGGTGCTTGGAATTTGTATGTGAAACTCCTCAATTAGTTATCTAGATAAATATAATGAATCAAGAGTCATTTATCGACGTTCAACGTCACAGATACGCTCAAGTATGTGAGTGTCAAACCAAACTAAAAAATATCATCGACGATTACACGATAAAGGTAAAAAAATATCGGCGACGTATGGTTGCTATTGATATAATGGTATACCCGGTTTCTGCTGTTATTGCTGGAACTTGATTATTACTATCAACAATAACGATGACAGCGTCTGCAGTTGTAACAATTATAGTTTCCACGGCAACAACATGCGCAGGTATTTTCAGTATTATCGCTAAGAAAATATCTACGTGTACAAATGATAAACTAAACGAGTACATAATGAAATTGCACACAGCAACATCATCTTATTCTAAACTATCATCGTATCTTTCGGCGTACCTCAGCGATGGTAAAATATCCGATGAGGAGTTCGCAACGATAATGGAAACTTATCATGAGGCATTCAAAGTGGATTCTAATGATAAAGTGGAGGGTTGAATTTCCGCTGTATTAAAATAATAATTAAATACGGAGTATTTTAAATAATGTCATCGTTAGAATTACTTTAGCAGATCGTAGCTAATACAACTCCGTCAAAAACTACTATGATATCATTAAGTTCAACCAATCCTGAATTTAGCGTTAATTTTCCGACTGGAATTCCAGCAAAGGAAATAGCGCTAGCACAATTACGAGTTTATCATAGTTGGCCAAATATCAAGTCAAAACCGTTTGGTGGACAACCAGCAAATAATTCACTGGTATTTGCGAATAAGAATAAACCTGATGGAAGTCCTGATTGGCAAGTTGTTGGAATTTCAACGGGCAGTTATCAAATAGACCAGATTAATGATGAGTTCCAACGCAGAATTAAATCTATCACAGGGTAAGAATCTAAAATAGCGATTACTGTTTAGGAACCAACACTATCAGCGGTGATTGAAATAAATTCTCCTGATTACCTCGTAGATATGTATCAAAGTTCAATCAGATCTGTGTTAGGATGGCCTGAAGTCGCACCTATTTATAATGGAGTTTCAGAACCAACTAAAAATGAATTTAAAACGAGTGAAGAAAAATTCATCAAAGATCCAGAATATCGAGGAAAACATCCATGGAACTTAATATTTGAATATTATCCATCACGTAATATATATTGCTTTTCTGATTTTGATGGTAAATTGATCCCCAAGATAAATAGATCAGTACTTACTGTTATCGTAGACGCGCGGATGCAGACTCGTAGAGAGATTGTTGATGAAGAATTTTTTAAAGAATTTTTAAATACTCTTAAACCTTAATACGATAAAACGTTTAATGATTTAAGAAATTTACTTATTTCATTATCACAACATTATGATGAAAGTGTAAAGCAGCAAATAATCGAGTCAATAAAACATTTAAATGGAATGTTACTCGATTTATACATCGGCAATCGACGTATTATAAACGCTGCAATTGATTTTATTAGAAGTGAACACGCAAGTCTAAAAACTATGCAATTATTTCTTAATCATTATAAAATAACAGGAAAAGATTTACAAACATTTATTATACCAGATTTAAATAACGCTAAAATGAAGAAATCACTTGACGATCTTATTGAAGAATATTATCCGGGAGTAATTGAATCATGGAGAAAAATAGCTCCACCACCGGCTGTACTAAAACATAATAACAACTCTTTTGGTGCCGGACGTCATATATCGCCAGGCATTGTAAACATAACAACAACAATTGCAGTCAATCTGGTATGCGATATTATTGAAGGTAGCTATCAGGTAGATCTTTCTAAGTCTAACCAGGCCCAGCAAGGGTATATATTATACAGTTTCAGTCCATTAGCCCCCCCAGGCTGGTTAATTGTATCAGAGCCAATTAACCCCGTGTACCTGCGAGTTCATAATCCGTTATTATCAAGGATACACTTTAAACTTACAGACCAGAGCAATCGCATTTTGGACACAAGAAATGAAGAACTAAATATAAATCTGTATGTGAAATCATAACAAAAAAAAAAATATCCGGATGCATAGTGTTTGTCTATGATACATAATGGTTGGTATACAATACAGTATAGTATATACTTGTCAATACATGTATAACTTTGCCTGCGGTCTCATTCAATGCTGATCGGCAACTTTCCCTATGTGGCAACCAGTAACTGACAAAATAATAATACTGTATTCTTTGTTTACATAAAATCCGCGCACAAGATTTCTCATAGTGCACACAGGCAATCGAAATCTATTGTCTAGAAGGCTGTGGCTCTTATGCTCTTATTGATTATTCCATAACGGCTGTATTGCCTGTAACTGTGTGGCCGATTACTGCGTAAAGTTATTTTAAGAATACGCTATGACTAAATCAATCTCCTTGGTAACGGCTTACGCATAGACTCAGTGTTATACAGAATTATGTATATTTTTTTGGAAACGAGAAATATAAAATCCCATTTTACACAGAAAACTGTGGTTTTTGTTAAGAACACTGTAGTTTTTAGGAAATAGGTTATTGGTAAACACATATTAACTTTTTCAGTATGTATTTATAACAAGGTCCGATAGCTCAATTGATAGCGTGTTGAAACTCTCATCCGGGGGGTCATGGTTCGAGACTCGTGAAAGACATATGTCTGCGGGGGCGATTTTAAGCCAGGATTTATAATCTATTGGGGCTCCAGCCGCCCCGTCTTCAGAGTACACCAATGCACTACGTCAACACGTGGTGGATTCACTTTTGTGAATCACCCATTGGTTGATCATTATGGGTTGGTGTGCTGGCGTGAAGACGGCATTTCATCATATCATCATCATCATCATATCATCTCATCAAAAATATACAGCGGGGGTGATATGAGGTCGTGACCTTGTGACTTCATTAAAGGGGTACCCCACACAAGGCCATTCCAATCGCAAAACTAAAAATAAACCTAGGTTCCAGGTCACAAAGACCAATCAGCCTTTGAATTTCTAGAGTTTCGTTTCGGATATTTAGGAATTCTTGTAAGGCAATAAACAAAATCTGGTTGGTCACTAAAATAAGACCTACACGTGTATAAACAACCCTCTGAGTTTCTAGAGTTTCGGTTAGGATATTTAGGAATTCTTTCGGGGGTAAACAAATAACACGTACAGACAGTCCTCTGAGCCTCTAAAGTTTCGGTTTCGGATATTTAGGGGTTCTCTTGGGGGTAAATGTCTAAACAAAGAACCTCATTAGGTTTATCTGATACAACTATGGAATGGTAGATCGAATATCACCTCGCGTTGTATATTTTTGTTTATTTTTATATTAAATATACACTCATTATATAATGAATTTTGAAAATATCAATGTCATTGTTTCTGCGATTAAAAAATTACAACATAACGGTATCAATGTATCTGATAATCTTAATGCTGAAAAGATTCTATGTGATTTTGACTCATTACAACAACGAAAGAACGAGAACAGATTTACGCTATCCGCTGATTATAAATTCATGAAAGTTATCCAGCAAGGAATGTTAAAGTCACTGGCAACTGTCACTGATGATCAGGTAAGGTTGTTTGTGCCTCTCTCAAACGCTATTGACAAAATCAAGCTAGAATTATCTCATGAATACGAACAGAAAAAGATTATGAACTTTCGTATAAGACAGTTAAGAGAGCATTGTGAAAATACGAGTGAAAATGACAGCGATAATGATGGACCATTGACTGTGATAATAGCTAAACAAAATCCTTGGGAAAACTAACATATTCAGCTTAGTATAATGCAACCTACACATATTGACAAGTATATCTTATATCAAAGAACCAACCATTATATTTCAGTAGGTATCATAGACAAGTACAATATTGCCCGTGCTTGTTGTGCAAAGTTTTTCGTTGAGTTTGCTAGTTTTTGTTGGGTCAAAACCCCAGGAAGGTTAACGGGAATTAACATTAGGTTTTAAATTTGTTGATCAAAAACTGGTTTTTTCCAGTTCTTTTGCTCGTATTGTGTAGATTTTTGCTAGCGAATTACGATAAAAATCCGGAAAAAAACCAGTTTTTCATCGATAAATTTAAAACCTAATGTTAATTCCCGTTAACCTTCCTGGGGGTTTGACCCTCAGAATTTGTCAAATCTGATTTATTTTCACTGATTTTTGGTCATTTTTCATGCAAAAAACGAGATTTTCGAACAAAATCAACGAAATAAAAAAACCACTAAATATTTATAAAAATTATTTTTATTTGCAATACTGTTGAGATCCAAATTCACTGAAATGTTTTTACAAAGTATGGACAATCAGGATATAGCTTTTGACATTAACTCGTATCTAGTATAATCGGACAACTACGACATTTATCATTATATTTGACGGAGCGCTTAATCATTTGGTAACATTAAAAATATGGTAGACTAAACGTATTGAAATCTTATTTTTTGTGCAAATCTTTTGAAAAAGGCAGATTTCTGTATATTTTCTGCCACATGTTGTACCGATTGTGGTACTATGTCAAAGTATTTACTAGCAGAATTAATTGATCTAAACACAATTTCTTCACCATCTGCATTTAGGGATTTAATAGCTCTCTTTCCGAATAATTTACACCTTCCTGTGTTTCCGGATTTACAATTTTGACTCTGTGTAGTAACTCGTAAATTGGAAATCGAATTATCAAGCTTATCACCATTGATGTGATCAACTACATATCCATCTTTGATTAGTCCAAAATAACACTCATAGGTAAATATATGCGATAAATATCTTTTTTCTTGCCATTAGTAGTAAATCTAAGATAACCAGTATTATCAATACTACCGACTGGTTTTTTCAATCTGCAGTTTCTAATCACACCTTCTCGAGATGCTTCATAATTAGTGATGATTGGATGTGACACAAACTCATTTTGTTCCATTTATATATATAATATTTATTTGTCTAAATCATTGTTTTTTGAAAATCTAGCCAGATAATCTTCTTCCGTTTTTATAGGAGAGTCAGTGTTATATTTTTTATCGTAATATCGTTTCAACTCTCTGTGCTTTTTACCACCGCATTGCGCACACAGGTGAATCTTTCCTCGCACTCCAGCACTACACACAATACACGGTTTTGGTCCTAGACTCCCGTTCCTGACTCATTGCATATGATAACTACAGTATTCATCCACACATGTTCTGTTACACGGAGACGTATAACCGATTTTTAACCAGTTGCAATGGTTTGGTTGAATCATATACGAAAAGGTAACGTTCAATTAAATATATATTTTGCCCTAATTATAATATGGAAGAATTATCCGTGATTGAACCCTACGCAACCAGATTCGATCTTGACAGACTACCTGAGTATAAATTTAGTATTTCGATGCAAGATCTAGCTTTAACTAATAAAGATGTAACTAAACGTATCCGTGAGGCCAAGAAGGAATTTCGTGACGATGGTGCAGTTCATGCATGGTCAACATTCAGAGTTGAAAATGTTTCTAATACGATGAATGACAAACGAGGAAGAGTAATCATTAACCACCTTGATAATCAAAAATATTTTATTTTAATAAAATGTATTGTAAATACAGAAGAAGATATTTG